>JWHW01026295.1:147916-158795 GCA_000931545.1 Papilio glaucus
AAGATACATCATTTTAACATATTTCTATTTTTGTTTTTTTTTGTGTCAATGGGTCATAGGATCGTTTTGATTCACAATTGAGGCCGGTAGTTGGCGCTGCGATAGGGTTTTATTATAAAACCTTACGAAAAGCCAACGTTCGGTCAGGATTGTAGGGTTAACTTACATATCTATTTATAACCTTGAATATAACGAATGAAAGTCTAAAATAATAACATTTTAAATTTTTATGCATACTATGTGGGCACAATAACGCAAGACTCTTGAACGTTCACAACGTAATCTTTTTTTGTATGCTATACGCAAACGCCTATGACAACGTCGGACTCAAATCTTGTTTATTACAGTGCACGAGAAGAACACAAGAACTAAACACATACTGACACGGAGTATAGATAGGTTTGTAAGTATGGAAATGTGTCTAGAAAAATATAATCTCTGCTGACCGATTTACCGATTAGCCGATAGAATTATGCGCGTACATCCGATCCTATGTGTAGACCATAATAAATGAACCATATATTTATAAGATAGATAAGTAATACAAGCACAGTACATCGTGGCAACCCTACGCATCGCCCTAAGGCCCGTTCCTAAACCGCCATTTCCTAAGTTAAGTCACTTAGACGTGTCCACGCTTCACTGATTCTAACCTTCAAATAATTATATTCCAACTGTACAGACTAATATGATTTAGTATGAGCGACGATGAAACATACATAGATACGTACGCCACACACATATATATATGTTCGCTCGTTCACTATTTACATATTCGTTCTAAAACTGCGACAAGACCAGTGGAATAGACGTCAGTAGTTGTTTGCCAATCGCATAGGTTATTTACCAGATGAAAAGCTTGTATATTACCTACTATAAATCACATAATTTTTACCTTGCTAAAATCTACCCTCGTGAGGGTCCAGTACTCCAAACTGGCGTTAAGCCCCCTTCCCCCCTTCAATAACCAAGTCAAAATCCTCGATCTGCCACTGTTAACTACCATGTTAAGCTATTATGAAGGACCCTACGTTGTATCGGTTTGGAAATACAGGATCATCCCGCAGTCGTTTGAGGCAGGAAGTTGTGCTAAAACTGTAAGGTAAAATAACACTAATTAAGAATCAAGCTACGATTCCCGGATTAACTAGTCAACTCTACCGGCAATACGTCTTCCCTCGGGACGTAAATCACGCTGCAGCCACAGCGTCCCCCCCGCATCCCGCATCCAGCTTCACTGTCGAACAATTTATAAGGGACGAAAGTTAGACAAATGCTTGTTACTCTTTGCTACGTATTCTTCATTAAAGGTAACTCTACCTTTTAAAGTACGGGGATAAGGTAATCTGCTTTAATCTTTTGATAACTTAAGTTTTCGTTTGTTATTTGATTCTAGTGAAATAAAAGCTTTCCTGTCCTTGTAGCTTGGATTAAGAAAGCTCTAAACTATAGTTTAAAAAAAACAGGCAGTTAGTTTCGTAAGCTTATTTCTCTTTGTCCTTTTCCCAGTACTGTTTTGTTTACAGTTTTTGACGGCCTAACGGCCACTAATCACCAGGCTGGACCTGTTGATTACTTACTTTTAAACTAGATGGCATTATTCTCAATTTTAAAATCGACTTTTTGTACTGATGATCCTAATCGGATCGGAAAAATATAATCAAAAGATGCTATTACATACATAAAAGTCCAGGTAATAAAAGCGTAATGTGACGGTCACAGATTCGATTCCCGATGAAATAAAAAAAATTATTTGACAGAATCAAATAAAAAAATTACGTAAAATACTTTTGTATGGATAAAGGCGCTCGATTAGAAAAGCGAGCGGGATTTCTGTAGGGGAGGGGGTGACTTCATCCCCCGACTGCCGCGATCATCTGACGGATACGTACTTAAGCACGTTCTGTGTAGACAACCGAAAGGATGTGATTTCTTCCAGACGAAATTTGCCACTGCAAACACTGGGGAGATGGTTTTTAAACTAGGCGATAGGAATTTAATACTTGAAATTCTTTAAAAACGGATCATAAAACAATAGGAACTCGTTCACTTTGAACGTATCTTTGCGAAACAAAATCATAGCAGAAAAATCTATCCATTACCACTTTCATCCAGTTAACTTGCAACCTTGTCCAGATGATTAGCCCATCTTGTGGGAGGCCTACCTCCGCTGTATTATCCTCTTTGTTCTGTTGATTTTTTGTGACTGACTTGTCACTGTCTGCCTGGAAAAGGCAGACAGCCACGCCAATTTTGAGGCGGCAGGGCGCTAAAGGCGTCTAGCCTAAACCTCTTTAGCTCGAGGGCTCCCTCGAGGAACCTCGGTTCGAGTAGTACTTTACTTATATTACCTTTGTATTTGTTCGAGCAAAATGCGTTAAGTAAATATTTAACGTAAATGCCATCTATGTACATACTTTGATACTATACGAAATTAATATCACAAATTCACAAAGCATATATGTACAATTACATCGTACGCAAGCTTAATAACGAAGGCACTTAATTCCTCCGACCCACATACCAACCGTTCCATCAATCAAACGATGACTGCTGATATTTTACATTATATAATATTACGCGGTGAGTGTACAGTGTGTACGTATACATACACGAGGTAATGGCGCGGGAGGTAACGAGCGCCACTGTCATTATAACTAAATTATGTAGGTGCCGCCTCGCTAATGTTCAACCGCTCTTTGTTCATGCGCCCCTGGTATTACGACTGCACGGAATGCCTCACGATCTTGTCCATATCTCCGACACACAACCCTTTGTTCAATTGACATGCAAGCTCTGATACCCTAATAAGTGTACGTACTTATTTGATATAACCTTCTTTTCATAGTCTTTTTACATGTCGGGACGATAAACGTGCAAGTTTGATTCGCGATTTCGAAGTACGCGTTCTTGAAGCGACGCACAGGTGTAAGCTGTTGGCGAGCCAAGTACGCTTACTCACTAGAACTTGGTTTGACCCCATAGCGCTTGTAGACAGACGACCGTTTTTTTTCGCCTAACAACGTGTTTTTGCCGGATTTACGATGGTCTACGGTTTGTAATGCACCGGACATCGGTCCGATTTTTTACATTGATTTACACTGAATGCACCGCCGCTATTGATGATCCGTCGTCCGGTGAAACAAACGGACGTCTACTAGCCAACATTAGAAATATCTAGTTATCAGATTAGTACATAAAGTTGTCGACCCAAGAGGGATGTCAGCATAATTACTTTAATGTCTTTTAACCAGTAATTCACTGTTGAAGGATGATGGTCCAATGAAGTTAAAGTGAAACCAACAGTGTATGTATTAAAATAAATAATGTTTGAATAGAGTTGAGGGTGTTCCATCTCTTTCTTTCGGGGGTTCATAGAATCAGTCTGAAAAGCGCCCGGGTAATATCACCATGCGCCAGTATCAAATCCTTCGAAAAGACGGCCCAGACAGGACCTTCTAGTTATTTGTGCAAGTAGAAAATGTATTATACATTCCGCGTTATGAGTCACGTGCGACTGCGATAGTGGAACGTAGGGTGCAATGTATGTGTTACCATAGCGATATTCTAGAGATTTGGTTCCTGTTAGCAGTATTAAAGGAGATTTGTAAGCGAACTCGCGCCGGGATGTTTGAAGTTCACGAAGTGGCAAGGGTGTCGCGCTTTGCGCTGCCAATTTTACTAGGTACTTATCGTACTTTCACGCCATTTTTAGATTGTTGCGTCTGAAAATGGTCTCGTTTTACAAAAAATCAAAGTATGAGATATTATAGCTTTATATGTATACAGTACTTTCAAATGAGACATGAGTTTAATGTAACGGAATTTTAGAGGTTATTTTTATCGACTACGAATTGTCTAATTAATTAATAATTTAGGTGTAATTTTATGAACAGGAAATTTCTTTTTCTAAAACCTCGTCCCGTTTATTTGGGGTCGGCGTTCCTTCTCCTCGTCCATTTATCACGTTCCTGTGCTTCGTCTTTGTCCAAACGAGCTTTCTACAGATCATTTGGACCTTTGTCTTCCGTCTGTACATTTCATCGGAGGCAATTCTTTCTGAACAGAATTATCAGGGTAAAATATGATACTTTATGTACAGGTTGAGGACTTGGCTTTGAGTGTGCTTTGCGTTATTTTTTTCATTTGATTTTTTTTGTTTTTAGTTATATACCTCTCGTGACTAAAATATTTACCAACTAGTTAAACCTTTACATGTACATATTTAGGTATAGATACATATATAAGTAGATATAACACAGACAAAGATAAGAGTACCCTAAAGTTTTGAAAAAATCTTTTTGCATTTGACATCCCAATTATTACTAATTTAGGTAGGTTATTTAACACCACGCTACGAATCTTAGGAGCCGAGCAAGAAGAAAAGTATAAGAAGAATGTAACAGTACCGACGAGTGAAAATCCGAAGTTCTCTTATACTTCAAGCTGAAATTCGTTTAATCGGGGCGCCGGGTAAAACCGCGCGACACACCTAGTTACGATTTTACAAGAATAGGAATAGTGGTATTTTACATAATCGAATCTCGTTCTACTAGGGGATCATAAAATATACAGACATAAAAACAAAATTATGTACAACGTGTCTTATGAAAATCCCTTAAAAATAATTCGATAGTTCAAAATGGTTGAGCAGTTCAAAAAAGATAACTAGATCCCGAAAAGAAACCTTCGGGCGTGTTTGATAAATAATTGATGAGGGTTACTCGCCACGGGGCCGCGGTCCAGACGGGTAGAGACGTAACACGCTCCCAAGGGAGCAGAGGGACGAAAACGACGTATGAAACGTGACCGAAACGAGTGTGAAATGATTTTGAAGTTGTGACAACCCTAAACTTATATACCATTCTCACCTATTGTTCTTTCGTAGTTTATTTTTAGAAGATGCTACGAACAAGCGGTTCACCTTATATTAAGTGACCGTTAACCATAGACATCTGCAACAAACTAATGAGTTGCAGAAGCGTTGTCAACCTTTAACGGACAGAAGAGGAGTTAAACCAAAATCAGATATTTTCGTTTCCTATCCATTCCCTCCTCCGTCAAATCCTCCTTTTCGTATTAAAAAAGAGTGGGAAGGAGAAGAGGACAAGATTTAGGACTCCAGAAACGCAGAAATACTTCTACTTGACGCCTATCTTCTGGTGAGGTCGTGGTATTTCATCGGAGCTGGCCCATTCGTGCCACAGATGAGTGAAATATGTCGTTGATTATTTACTTTTGCAATGTGATGTTATTGCAATTTAATTACCTCGAGCTAGCTAGAGCTTTATACTACTTCACAACACGTAGACTTTTAATTATAGCGCGATAAATACCTGACTGCGGGAGTTTACGAAGTCGCCAACTGGCGACTTAAGTAGGTTCGCTTTTACTACGACGATTAGGGTATGTAACATCCTTACTGGTTTTGCGAGTTCACAAATAATTGACCACGTTCTCCGCAGTAATCCTACCGCCAGCCCCGAGCCAGCCTAGCCTGGGCGAGGGCTAGCTCGCGGCAGGATCAATGGTACATAGCATCAGTATGCGGGACGTTGCTCCGCGTCCCTTAGCCTCTTATCACGTGGGCTACGTATGAAGTGCGATTATGTGGGTCGTGTGAGCCTAGCTCGGCTGGGTCGGGGCTGGCTAGCGGCCGGATCAATGGCACGTAGCGCTCAGTATGCGGGGCGGGTCGCCGGCTCGGGTCGCGCTCAGCGACGCTGTTTGCACGCCTCGCCCTCGCCCGACACGTTATAAGCCAACGCTATTGGTGATGAGCGGAGCGGGTAGAAAATGTGACATTATTATACGTATAGCCCGCAGGATGAGATGGGAACCGATCTTTGTGGCGATGAATGGACGAATATCCAGTGTCCAGCAATGGACGAATATCGGCTGAAATAAAGACGATGGTTTCTTCCCTAGTGGCTAAATATGTTATAGGTTTAACTGGAAATAAACAAATTGTTTAACTAAATACTAACATTATTTGATTTTTAAAACAATGGCTTAAGGAATACGTTAATTTTATTTAAAATTATTTAAAAACAAAAAATATTTACGTGCGAACTGCACGTCTACAATGCACGTTATTCAATAACAAAAACGTACTACTTTCAATGTAATTTGTAATTTAACAATTCCACTTATTCCATACTTACATATTCATGTGTGTATGGATGATTGAAACTTTAAATTCATTTTGAGTTCAAACTCAACAACAACAACTCACAAGGAACAGAAATTAATCATTATTTAAAGTTTTTCACAAGCATGCAGAAATTGCATATCGAAAACCCCGTGATTTTATGTAATTTATGAGTTTATCGTATTCATACATACAAACATACCCGGTGAGTTGGCTTTCTTTAATAATATGTAGTGATTAATTGTAGTACGCAAAATAATTAAAAACAAACTATTCGATTAAGAATGATGAAGTTTATATTAATATGTAATTCATAATTGAATTAAAGATAAGAACTATTACGATCACACGATAAATAAAATAATACCAGAAGAAAAATCTAATAACCTAAATTAGAAAATAATAAAAAAGACAGTACGACAGAAGTGAAAACTCAAAACCGCGAAAATAGTTAAAAAATAAATAAACGATACACAAAAATAATCCCTTACCACTTAATATTAAAATTCAAATTGGAATACAATAAAAATAAATGAAAAAAAAAATGCGTCGAAACTGTTCCAATTTTGTTGCTGATGCATGTTGAGCATTGTCCACGCGAAGCTATAAGATTTTCCGTAACAAAATATCGTATTTTTAAAGAATTTTTCACAAAAAAAACGCTATTTCCTGTGTAATATATCCGCACGCCGGATTAGCGTTACCAATTGGCCACTTTGTGCGCACGTCCCGGTGACAATTTATTTGTCCGACGCCGGCCCGAATGTGGCCGATTTGCGGTGACTTGCGACCCGTTTGCGATCACCTTTACGTGGCACACATAATGTATAAGAAAACTGAGTAGCTTACGTCGGCAATTGATTGAAAATAAATTAAGTACAGAACTACTAATACACATGCTTTATTGTTTCACATATGATATATAGATAACATAGTATTTTATCTATATGTCATATGTGAAACAATAAGTTAATTTAACATATTTTACATTTAATATAAAGTAACTTATAATTGACATAACTTGAAATGAAATAAAAAGTCGGTTCATCATAATTCCCGCACGCGCGTGACCAATCTGTCAGTGGAAATGACCCGGGAATAGACAATAGGATGTCAATCATACAGTCAAATATTCGCCGCGTCGCTGCTGGCGTGTTTGCGCAAACATTTGCAACTAAAAAACGTTTTGTCGAAACCGACGGGAAGCAATTCGCTTCGAAACGAGGAAATTTAAATACGCCTTTTAAGACTTGAGACAGGCCTATCCCTACACACCTTGTACTTAATATTGGTAAAAAGGAATAGCGATGTCGTTGTCATTACCTAAGACCTAAAGCGCATACTTATTAGCATTATACAAACAATATTACGGCTATTTTTTTGGATATTATATTAATTCATACATAAAATATTATTTGGATTTATATACTACTAACGTACAGCTGTATAAATTTCTGTAACACAAAAAAAAATAAAAAAAAAATTAAAAACATAGTAAAAAGTGGCAACCCTATAGAGAATAATAGCAGGTAGTTGGCGCGTTGGGTCGAATGTTTGCCGGCGGCGCAGGACGGGATGGCGCGCGGGTGGCTCGCGGGGGGGGCGGGCGGCGTGACGGGACTCCGATCCGAGTCGGGCCGTTTCACCGCGTGCTCACTACACATCGCGACTTGTACTGTGACTTCATCATTTTGATACATTTATTATTTACATTTTTATTTTTAACTTGTACTAAAATTCGGTTAATAGATTGACACTGCTCGCACCATTTCAGGCAGTACATATCAGCATCGCAAGACTAGTTATTGCGAAATTGTCAAAGAGCCATGGAAGGGAGTATGAGTATCAGAAAACAAGAAAGAATAAGAAATATAACTAGAAGATCTAAGACTAAAGTAACCGACGTATTTACTAAGATAGACTAATTGAAATGGACATGGATGCACTGAGCAGTAATCGATAAAGCCGAAGCAAAATTGTCACAGATTGGTAACCTAGGGACGACATGAGGAGAAGGGTAAGACAACAGCAAAGATTGGAAGATGAATTAAAATTAACAGCGGGTCTCAAGAGTAGGGTCGCTTGGTAACATTTTCTAGGAGACCTTTGCTAACAGGCACACTGATCACAGAGATATACCGGTAACATGGAATGAATATAAACTTTATGATAAGCTCAGGATAAGAGGTTAAACTTAATGTAAAGAGGTAATATATAAATTTACAAATGATACGAAAATGAAGTTCTTAAACTGCAGTGAGATTGTTAAGGAGAGGGTAAAATATTATTAACATAAACAGTAATAATATGACTGAATAATGAATTTCAACGTACGCTTAGGCGATTCAGACCTGTAAGAAATAAGTCAAAAGGAGAGAAAACAATAAAGTGGTTGGTGTAGGGGCACTGACAGAGGCAGTTGTAAGTTGGAAATGGACATAAATAGTAATGCAGGACAGATATAATAAAATAAATAAAATAAATATGCGCTCACGCCCGTAACCCAGAGGGGTAGGCAGAGATCATGGATTTCCCTTTGGCGCGATCCTGGCACACCTCTCTCGCTTCTTCTACATTCATACATCTACGCATACAAACTCGTCGGGGCGTCCCCTACAAACTATATTAGTTATATTTATATTATCTGTTACTGAATTTGAAGCTTATTGTGCTAGTATGATATCCCAATGTTCTAATTCTCCAAATACTATGCATGTGTATCAAAGCATATTGTACATAACCTAAATAAGAATCCAAAAACTTGTCTTACTTAACTTCACTGATACAATATTACTGGGTCTCGTCGAAGAAAATCACTAATTCTATTTTAAGTAGAGGTTTTGAGTTTCACTTATTCAATGAGGACACATTTTATCTAAGTTTTCAGACATGCTGACGCATTATAACTCAGGAACGCTGTGTTGGCTTAAAAAATCTTCACTTATGAGGTGAATTATTTATTATACTTTATTTCTTGAAACCTCGCTTAGATACAACGTGACTTGCAATCAAGTTGGACCTGCGTCTGTCTTGTGATCTATTGATTAAGTATTCTAAAGTTTAAAAATCGCTTATTAAGTTGTTTCTGTTCCCGGAAATAGCAAGAAACATCCCTTATGATAAGTAAATCAATAACCTCCATAAAAAGCATCGTAATCACTATCACTGTTTATTGTATTTGAATTATAAGCCTCACGACAGCCATAATAAAACGAATAATAACTCCCGGTTACATCTTTAATATACCTAGACATATGTATAATTGATATAAAGCAAATATAAAGTTAAAAATAACTTTTTCCACATCCCGCAACGCAAAAAGTAATTAATCAAACGCCATCAAGAAGTTCGCGATATGAAAATTTGCCTTTTCCGATAAAGCGAACGCGCCAATTAAATGCAAATTGGTGAGTGTTGTTGTATGTTACACTCGTCTGCAGTGACGCACTCCGCCTACCCGCGCAACGATCCGTTCAAGTATTTTGTACGTAATAAAAACCGCTGAGCGAACGTGCCATCGAATGCCGATCGCTTCATTTTTTTTCGTTTCGATTAGCTTTAAGACAATATCGGTTGGTGCGAATGAATTCTTATCTTTCAAACTTTATATAAACTAGGAATAAACAAACATACATGTTGATGTGAATTCAGAGTAAGTTTAGGACCCGTCAGGGCTGTACAAACGAGTGAAATGGGTGACCGCTGTACATTTCAAAGCAGTCAAACCTAGTTCGTTTATAAACTAAAATAGTGATAGATACATCAAAGTGAAATCCTACAATATACTCGTAGCCTTAAAATCACCATCTCTACTTATGTCACAGCCTGCAGCTTTAAATTCACATAACCGTTACAGTTTACCTTTATAACCTTTATAGTAAGTGGTGGTGAATGGTGATTAGGATACCCCAAAAGCGTTCGTTGGAGCCAGACCACTGCGAACGTGGCCAGGCGTGTAGTAATATCCCGAAAGTACCAGGCGCACATAAAACGTATACAGTTGGGTATCGAGCGAACGCGGCGGGCGAGTGACACAGGATACGCCGCGTCGCCCCCGCGGCGCGCGTCACCTTGTCACCGACCTGGTTTAATGGGCTGCCGTGTACGCCGCCTTTTTAATGTTGATCTTTGAATTTACAGCAATTTTTTAACATTGATAAATTAAAACTTCTAAAGTGAATGTTATTGCACTCTTAATATGAAGAAATATTAAATTTATTTTAGGCCAAATTTATATTCGGATTGTACAATTGTTTTCGTGTCTCTTCTTCATCATCTATGCCTCTTTGTCTAACTTAAAGCTGTAAAAACAAAAACTACTTATTCTATTTTCACCAATATACAGAATTATTCATGAAGAAAGTCATTCATTTTTATTCTAGCCATGTCCAACCAGAAGACTATTGCTTATTTTATTTATTTACTGTATGAGCTATAGGTAATATTATTTGTTTTCAGAGATGTAATTGTATTATCAAATTGGATGTGTACACATTATTACACAGATACATATAATGTAATGTGCCGCAGCTTTTTTGGATGATACGCTAAATCTGAATAAATTCCTCTTTGGTGTAAATAACAACAACTTTCCTAACGATCAGATATCATCGGTATAATCTGTACTGTGTAAGGAAAGCTTGAAGGGAGCAGTTGTGTTATTACGTACAGTTAAACACAAGTGTCTATCATCGCCAGGCTATCCACATTCTTTCATGTCAAGTCGAG
>JWHW01026295.1:173708-183756 GCA_000931545.1 Papilio glaucus
GATAGTATAGACTATGGATGGTGCATTTCACGAACGCACGTGGGCCTTTACATGTTACATTCGTGTATAAGCACATCTACTTATGTGTGTGTCCGACGGAGCTACGCTGTACCACTTCTAGGCCCACGTCACTATTCATATGTCTACAAATACGACTTGAATAACACATGTAAATGCTGCGCGTGTTCGTGATTTGCAATAACTATACGCACTGGTTTAGTAACAGCCTATTTGCTCCTATATTGAAGGTACTTAATACCTTAGCACTTTTACTTGACTTTCCTGTCCTTCCGTAAGACAAAAGATGGGAAGTTTCTAGCATAAGACATTTCCTAAACCATTCGAAAACAATTCGAGACTTCATTCATTGCGCACACGGGAATAGGTTAGATCAAGTTGTCAGAGTTTTCCGTCAGAGGGATACCTTCAAGAGAAGAGTGAATAAGAATGACATGGTATGCATTAGTTTTGCTCTTTCGACCACTCCACCTCTTATCATCTGGTTGGTGGCGCTAGTTTGTTTCTTAAAAAATTACGACGGCTGTGTTGTATGTTGATGTCGGTACATAGCATAGCAGGAAAACTTTGATTCACGGCGCATAATCCCAGCTTCGGTTGGCTACACGGACGCCCGCATTACTTCCCGCGCTACGTTCTCCGGGAAGGGGATGAAATCTTTAACAAGAAACGTGTTTAAGGGCACAGCACAGCAGCTCAGTTTTAAGGTCACAATTAAAAAGGATATTCAGACTATATAACAGATATATAAGTAGACTATATAAATCTAAAATTTTATAGAATTAGTACATTATTTTGATGTATCTCGTAAGATGTAGCCAGCGTTTGCAATGTAAGCGCACAAAAATATGTTTTTACGACAAATCTTTAAAATTCTCTGCTTTTATCTACTATTATATGTATTTATTATACATATTAACCTTCCTTAAATCAGTCTGTCTATTAAAGAAAGCCGCATTTAAATCCGTTGCGTAGTTTGAAAGATCTAAGGGAACAGACAGCGGAAACGACTTGTTTTGGGATTTTATTTAGTACAAAAAAAGATATAAAATAGATATATAGATGATAGTGTACTGAATTAACACAGTAGTTATAAAAAACAACAGTTACAAAAAGAAAAAAACACTTTAGCTAAAATTTTCATTGGTAGATGAACACGCACGTATAATATTTAACGCCGCGTGCCGACGCACGAGAGGTACGCACGAGACTCAATATTTTCACTCCATTACGGACGATTCATCATTTACAGATAGGAAATCAAAATTCATACCGTCGTACCGTATTCATGTCGTGTTTGCTCGCAAGCAGCCATCGCTCGCTCCTCGAACCTTAAGCGAGCAATTTTACTCATTTACAAACTGTGTACATGTACTATGGTTTGGTGAAAATAATCAAACTTATTAAATTACTAGCTGTGCTGTATTTTACTTAAACGGAATGATATTACGTACTTAATACTACCGTTACCTCATCATCATCTCCCTGCCCTTTTCGCGTATGGTCGACACAGTATGGCCGTAGCCTAGTTAAATTGATATAACTTTTTTATTAATAAGCCGATTGAGATAAAACAAGCACTATATGTTAAGTGAAGCTTACCAATTAGTGAAAACCGCACCCAAATCGGTTAAGCCGTTTCTGAGATTATATTAACAAACGCACAGATAAACAGACAAAAATTCTAATAATTATTGTTTTGGATTTTATTGCGTTAATGAAGGCCCCCAATAATAGTTTTTCTTAAATATCTTCTATCTACAGACAGTGATCAGTTACAATTTTATTATATGTATAGATATTTTCATCGGTTCTTGCAAGTGCACAGTTTCAAATAGATCCGACTTTTTGAAGTGGGTGAAAATCACGTATCAAGGTTTCTTTACATAGATAATACAGATGAAGCCAATAGGATTCATTATCTATCTGTGGTATAGTTTACTATCCTAGAATAAGCTATTAATTTAATTATAAACGGAATGCTAGTGATTATTGCACTGGATTCCGAAACCGAACTAAACATATCAAGCGTTTTTAAAAGCCAACGTAGAAATCTAGATTTGTTCACTTCACGCTGGTATTACATGATCTCCCGGTACTTTTACATTAAAACAATGAAGAAAAACCTATTCTTGACCTAATTTAGATGAATCTATTCTATCCTAGAAATTCTTTACCACGTTCCCTTTTTTTTCACAAAATAAAATATAAATTGGAAGACGTTTCATTCAACCTTGATCGAGTCAACTTGCATCTATCTCCAATCCAACAAACAATATTCCAACCAAATGATGGTATTACTGTGTGTTTACACTGCCGAGAACATTCACACAAAACATATGGTCGTCTCAATTTTTTCAACGAGAAAGATAGAGAGAAAGGTTGTATGTATTGCCATAAAATTTTACGCCAGTGGAAACCCACGGTTGGGAAATCAAAAAAAATCTACGCGGCAAACATAAATTATTAAAATGTTAAGTACAGAGGCCGCTCGCTAATGGCGGCCGAGGAGAGGCGAGCAAATTGCCGCGCGGCTTCACAGAGACGCGACGAGTGTTGCTTGATACTTATCTGTCACTTGGCCTCGCACAACCTATCAGCAGTTATACATCTTTAAGTTTACCGTCATTCGTTCCTTATTACAAATGGTTAAGGTTGATAATCGCTTGACAAGCTTGTTATTTAGTTTGTAAATTTCTAGCAAGTATTATTATGGGTAGAGATTGTGCGTTGATGCAACGAAGATCTTGATGTATTTACACAAGATATACTCTGAGGACCGAGGTGGGAGCTGTAAGTCTTATAAGTTGGATATATTATTTTAAACTTAAAGAATAGTCAGAACTTGTTATTATTATAATCTTAAAAAAATATACTATGTTAATGTTTCCAGTTCACGTGATATCAGTTACAACAACTGGAAATAAAAAAAGAACTAAACCTACTTAGATGGTATTAGAAGTCCATCCCCACATGTCACACGAATGAACAGATATTAAATCACGAAAAAATACTTACTTAAGGCAAGCGAGATGTCTTCTGCGATCTATGTCATTCGCTTGATTTTAACTATTGCACGATAATGATGGAAAAATGCTACCTATCTTGGTGTCGCATTAAAAAGCCGTATCATTCTTTTACTACTACGATAGAATTTAAAAAAGTCGGGTTAGTATTTTCAGAGATTATTTATAATATTAGTATGGACTACTTTCCATACTCACAGCAGGTATAGATCGGTTTCTGAAACAACGTATGTACGCCAAATCGTAAAGCCTATGCATTCCTAGTATCACATATAGCTAGACCCAAAGTACGCATGAACGGAATTAATTTGACGATTAGTCGGTTGTGGCACACCACCAGGAGCCCAGTAATCGGCAGAGTGTACTAACCTAACCGGCATAATGAGGCGACGAATAAACGGGCGACAACGGTGGGACGTGGCGGCGTGGGAGGCTCGCGCTCGCTTGCGCCCTCCGGCCTCGGCCCTCCGGCGGTGGCCCTTTGACGCGCCGCGGCGGCGTGCGATGTGTTTGATCGTTCGTACTGCGCTTTCAATAATTTGATCCTTCAACATTAAAATTTCCTAACATACAGCTATATTAAGTTGGTTTTGACTAACGTGGACTGGTAAAGAGGAATAAAATGAGACTGTTCAGTTTTAAATTTATGCAATATTTATTCAGTAACTGTTTGTCTTGAAAGGACATTTATATTTACAGAAGGCTTGAGTTGGCAGCGCGAAGTTTTAACAGTAACTTTTAAGTATTACATTTTATATATGTCTATTATAAAGATGTAATATGACTCTGTCTAGCTTTGTGTAAAACATTTGGTAAAGAGAAATAAATTGGATTCCATTTAATGACCAATCGTGAGGCGCAATAAACGCTGCGCAATATGTTAAAAGAAACTATTGAAATCAAAACACAAATATCAAGTTATGTCAGTCGCGCTGCAGCCCGTCAGCAGCTCGGCGGCGCGCGGCGCGGCCCGGGGCGCTCGACGTACTCTACAAATAGGGTTGACACATGATATCTGTGGAAATTATCATTATTCGGAATTCTTAACCGAAGACACTATATCTGTTCGTTAAATTGAAATTATGAGCACTGGCTCTATTAAATACGAATTAATATGCAGCTAAAATAATTTTCTTTTACAACATTTTTTACGCGATAGCGTGGTTTTATGGTAATACGCAATACGCCTAGTTTTATAACTTCTAGCCCATTTTGAACCTACATGAGACATTTTTTTAAGCAGTATTATAGTGAATTTCCGAGTATGAGAGAATCTGAGGACTACAGTTGGTCTACTTAGCGATTCAATGAGTAATTATAGTGTATGTAATATATACTAGTATTATAAGTAGACAAGATGTTGCATGTTTGTTTGTTCCGGATAAACTCAAAAACTACTGTACCGTTTAAAAAAAAACTAACATCAATAGTAAGCTTTTTTACTAGCGAGAAACCTGGTGTCTTATCTTTATTTATTTTTCTATCATCCCGAGGAAAATCGTGGAGGTTTGCCAATAAAGAATAAAATAATTTAAAGGAATAATAATAATAATAATGGTTTGTGGCAGCCCTATTTACTTTATCTACCTACGACCGCAGCGCGTACGGCGTGTAATGCCGCCGGATGAGGCCGCGCTACACTACGGACTTATACTATATGTATTTGTAGATAGGTACCTATCTACGTGTACATAGCTATGCTAAGTTGCGTATGCTAAGCTCACTCTGTATACTTATACATATACTATATGTATGTGTATACAGAGTGAAATTAGCTAAGTCTGAAATCATGCTATATAACAAAACATAACAACGCGGTATAATCTTTAGGGAAACGCTGTGTCTGAAATGTTATCTCACTTCCAGAAAAATAAACGGCCAAGACAAACTTTTTACCACAAATCAGAGGTCAGAAAGAGAGGGAAGCCCCAAGCGAAGGCTCTATTAGAGATCTCATATGTTTTTAACAGTAAAATCATTATGATATGGCTTTGTGAGATAATGACCTTGTAGTGTATGTATGTTGTCAGATTTTCAAACAATAAAACAAAAACAGATCGATCCCTTCATCCCATGATGAAATTAGAGATTTTTATTAAGACCGAAAAAAAGGTAAGCTATAAAAAAATCAAAGCCCTCCCGAAGCGAAGTTACCAGGCGTACATAACTTCACAGGCACGCGTCATTAGCTGGGAGCGCGCCGGAACGGGCCCTATTTCCGCTAGGAAGCGGCTCCGGAAGCCGCGCCGTGTCCGCCCCGACTCTGACTCGCTCCCGGACCTACCAGCTCTTGCCTTATGTAACCCTGGTACTTGGCTAGTGAAATCCAAGCGGTTGGTAACTTTGAGTTAAAATTTAACTAATAGTTGTCTTATAGTTAAAGTTAATTTACTTTAAGATGCAATGTAAGCGAGGAGAAAACGAGACATACAGCGGGTGATTTTTTTTTATTTTAAAAATACAAAATCCATAATACCATACCACGTAGGAAAGCGCGACGATAGTTCACTTCAATAATCCACAAAACTAGACCCTAGAAGAATAACAATAAATAAAAAAGTGTGTCGAAACTGTTTCAAATTCAAATTAGCCCGATTTTCCCCTACTAAATATCGCCTAACGCGGCTAAATAAGTTTTTAATTTCTAAAATTATAAAAAAGTACTTATGAAATACCTAAATGAACGAAAATCATAACTAACACAACAAACGTAACCGTTGACCCTTCTCTAATCTCATTTAAAATATATGACGTTATAAATTTTAACTACGAGGGAGGCAATAATTCAAGCATAATATGCCAGTTGTCCCGCACTTAAATCCGGTCCGAAATTCCGCAGTCTCTTGGGATCGCGTATTTCTTATTGCGATATTTAAATGACCAATCTTTTCTATTATCTATATTCATATTAAAGAAGAAACTGACTGACTGATAAATCAACGTACAGCCCAAACTACTGGCTCTAGAATCTTGAAAATATGCACAGACATTTCTGTTATTAAGCAGGCCAGCACTAAGAAAGTATTTCTAAAATCAAATGTAAGCTGACCGCCGATCTATATGATAAATCATATTAAATAGGGTTCAGCTTGACTGGACAATCTTCGGTAAAATTAAATTGCACGTATGTTTATGAGTTTAATAATTCATTGCTGACCGTTAATAATGCTAAATAATATCATTTGTGGCATAGTCTTAACTGTCAATTCAAAGACACAAAGAAACTAGTTTTTCTTCCACGTGAACATAATATACATATCGAATAATCCAAACATTTTACCTCACAAATAACGACCAAGGAAAGAACAGTACCTGAAAAAGAAGAAAGGAAATGTTAGATCGAAATATTTTATGGAAAGCGTAAATCAATCACGTCGGACGACCCTGATACCACAAGGCGTAGAAACCTTTCAATTGTTACATAGAATTACAGTGTTCAGGCCCTCTGGTGTAAAAATGTATAATTAAAATGCTAAACATTACGTTCAAATTAAAATACCAGTCAAATCATTTCTTACCTTTTAAAACCTAACAATCATACTCTATCTAATATTAAAATTGTACATAATTTTAAAAAAAATATGAGTATTCCGCGAATAAATGTGCGGAAAACTAAAATTATTAGCACAGTATTATCTTCATATCCATATCTTTTAGTTGACTGTCTAACCAATCTTTATTTGAAACACAAAAAATAGCAATTTTTCCCGTATTTAATTTGCTACGTAAAGTGCTGGAGGGAGGAGGGATAAAGGCGGGCCGGGTTCAGTCGCTGCAACATTTATTGCGGCAGTAACGGGGCCCTATCACCAGCTGTCACGGACATATAAAACATATAAAGTATACGTTTATATTTTATAATTATACTTATATAGATAAATATAGCATATACAGTATATTTAGTCAGAAGAAGGACACATAAAAACAATAAAGATCGCGTTATGATCTTTGTTATTATATATTATTTAGGATTAAAAAAGTTCTTTAACAAGCCACGAGAAATCGTTTATCCCAGTTGTTACAAATAAGATTGCTTAAAAATATTAATAGGAAAAAATGTAACAGTGCGATAATAAATCGTATATAACAGACCATATAACACAGTAAAACCACAGATAAGCGAAGCGGTTGACGTAGATCATAATACTCTGTGACTCTCGCTAAATGTAAAAGTGTATAAATCCATTCATCCAGACCCCGGCCACAGCAAAAACGATCCAAAAAGCCCTAATTTCGTATTTGTGCTGCGGCGCTAGCGAGCGACGGCGGCGCACGGCATTAATCAAAATTAAAAGTGGATTAGGCGGGAACAGGACGCGCGCGGACTTTACAATTGGCGGGAAACGAGTCAGGGGAGGCCAAATGCGTATTTTTCGACGCATACGAAAGCGCACTTCGCACAAGCTTCAAGCTTTGCTTTGTGTGTTGTTTTAATGCAACACAAGGACATCTAAATATAAAAGAGGCCCCTGACTGACTAACGCATAGTCCAAACTACTAAACCTAGGATCATTCAATTTGACACAAAGCTTTTTTATGAAGGTAGCAAAATGTAACCATTCAGTATGGAGAATTAAAAGCCTCATTAATTATTTAAAACGAATGAAGTCACATGGAATAATTAATCTATACTAATCTATACCATACTTTTCACATAATAAAGAAGTGTGGAAGTGTTTGTTTGTTTGAACGGGCTAATTTCAATAAATACCTAACGGATATGAAATTTTTTTTTTGCATTTGTCAGCCCAGTTGTTATGAAAGGTTATAGGCTATATAGCAAAACGCGAAGACTCCTAGTCTTAGACTAAGAAATATAACGTTAAACGAGAAGGATGAAAATAACGAGAGAGATAAATAGGTAATTTGACTTCGTTTAAATTGAACGGAGAAGCGAGTAAAACTACAGGAGACAGCTAGTATAAAAGACGCATGTCATTAAGATAACCAGAGGAAAATGTTTGCTGGAAATCGCGCTCAGTTGCTCTTTCGATACTTTAAAGAAAACAGACTAAAAACTCGGGTTCTATCCTTCCAAAAATATTCCAAAAATGCGACATAGTGGGCTGATTATTCAAAAATCACTTGAAACTTCAAACAATACTGCAAGCCCGAGGCTAAAGCGTGTTGCCGCCATATTGCAATATAGTTCTGTCGCAGCAGGGATATGATATCTGAACAATATCGATATTTCATAGGTTTATATAACATCAGGATTTTTTATTATGATTTATATTTACACACGTTCATTAGAAGAACTGCGTAAAGGTTCTAGCCAATGGAACTTCGGCTCTTAGATTCTGTTGAATGTATGAATGATCGAGTACAATTGTAAACTTCAAATTATCGATATGTGTTATCGATAATCTTGGTACAGCCCTAATCGTAACTATCGTGTTCAGTCCGTAGCTCCGAGTATAATGGCCAGTTTGTTCCAGCTCGCAATCAACCGGCGGCGCTAGTAGCGGTGACACGAAGTTCAATGGAAATAGTTTAAAACCCTCCCCTTACACCTCCTCCATCACTACACCCCTCTCTTTGAATTGGAATTCCCAAAGTAGTGGAATACTCTCAAATTTTTCTGAATGCACGACGTGGTTTTATATCCCAGTTCAATGATAAAGAAAAGAAACTAAAGGGATAAGGGCGAGGGGAATTGGACCTCCAGCACCTAAGTCATAAACATCAAGCATTCGCTTCAACGCTTGTCGTCTGTGAAGTCCCCGGACAAGGCGGCCCATCCACATCGTCGCAAACTCATACATAAAAGTTTTGGAAAAAAAAATGGAAAATTTAGAATAAAAAGGAATAGATTAAACAGATAAGCGCATTCCCAATAATCCAGCTAGTAACAGCCTATCGAAGCTACTTTTAAATATATATTGTAGTACATGCAACAAAAAGACAACGTACAAAAAGCTCTAAATCACCATATCAAATTGACACTCCGATAATAAGACATGCGACAGCGCGAAGGGAGGAATCCGCGCGATCTCGACGTGTGCCCGCTCCGCGCCCGGACTATTGATAGCTTGACGCCGACCCCGGCCCTCCGCGCCGACCTCGCGCGCGCCGCCCCGGCCCCGAGCCGACCAAGGGCTGCCACATTATTTATAAATCAAATATAATATGTTGGAAGAAGATTAACGCGCAAACGGCTCACCTAATGTAAATTTCCTCAATATTTGGAAGAGTAAGAGATAAGATGGTAGTTTTTGGTTACGAAAGAGAATAAGAGTGCATGAGAGAAAGAAGTCACTTTAATTAACAAACGAACCGCATAAGCATAAATATTAATACTTCACACATTCATATTTTCAATGTCATTGTTAGGTATCTTTTTTGTGATTTAGCACCTAATCAGAATTCTTTTTCCTATCCATCCCCTTCCCCATCAAATCCTCTTCACCTTCACATACTTTCCATATTAGAAAAGTATACGAAGGTGAAAAACTAAGGTTAGGCAACCAACACCTTATTCATCAGACGAAACGTAGAATACTTCTACTTCACACCTGTCTTCTGTCGTGGTATTTCACTGGTCGAGATGGCCATTCGTGCGACGTATGATTTGCGCGCTCTACCATTGTTAAACCTTATTCATTTCTTTGTCAGATTTCAAATACGATACACGAACGATGTCCGTAACTATAATTGTCATGCAAATTACAAATGTATTAAATTAACAAAATAAATAGAAATATCAAGGAGTATTAAAATAAACAATGTGTTGGCAGCCCTGCTTATCGGGCGGCACGAGAAAGAGTAGCGGCGCGTTAGATGTCGGCGGCCGGCGGCCGGCGTTTATTATTTTATGTAAATCGTAATTTCGCGTCGAATGGAATGATAACAGCCGAGCGCGAGGCTTGTTTTTTGTGCTTGACGTGACCTCTCATAATGAGGTACGAGCTTCATTGCAGATGAAAATAAAAAATATTGCTAGCTAGTCGTATTAGAAATATTAGAATAGTAGATTTAGAATGGGTGAACTAGTTGTAAAATGT
>JWHW01026295.1:191150-201550 GCA_000931545.1 Papilio glaucus
CCCCGGCCCCTCGTACACCCGCCAGCGGCAACAGTACAGCCGCCCGCAACACTCGCGGCGTAGGGCTGCCACCCGTATTTTTTATGAAGTATTCATTACTTGGGGACATACTCAACTCCATAAGAAAATACTTTATTTCACATGATTTGATTTGACATATACTAGGATCGATGATTGATTGTTGCCAAATTGTAGAACTGGTTTAAAACCAGTGCGTACCATATTTAGACCACTTCACCACTTAATATCAGATGGGGTCAAGCGCTAGTTTATTCATTACAACAAAAAATAATGTTTTCTATAGTTGACGAACGTTTTTCTATAAAAAAAAAAAAATAATTGAATTTAAATAAAAATTAGGCAGTGCGTATAGCAATTAAATGAAGCTAAAACAAAAATATACCTTTAATGACCAATGTCCGTAATGCTACTTTATTTTAACGAAATGAGTGGTAGCCCTAGTGGCGAGAGCCGTCGCCGGCACGGAATTACTTATCTCCAACGCAGCATGTGAGCCGGGTACGCTGCCGCCCGCAATGCGAACGCGGCACGGCTTTTTGTTACCGGGCCGGTTGTTATCCGTGACGTTACCCGGCCGGTCTTTATCACTAGCCCGGCCGGACGTGCAATAGTTCCCGATCGAGATCGGGAGAAGTTTACGAACAATCGCGGGGCGTTAATTGAAATATCAACAAGGGCGCTGCGTTCGCCATTTTAGTTTTCTGTTTATTTTAATTTTAAAAATCATAGTAATTGCTATATTTACTTTAAATATTTAATGTACGTATTACATATTTTGGGAATTTCTATATCGTACGTTATAATAATAAAATATAGCAACTTTTAAATAATACATAATTTAATTAGTGAGTATTTATAATAATATATGATATTTAGTAATTAATTAGCTCAGTAATTTTTGATTTCATTTATTACACACAAATTTCTATCGTGAATCCTACCTATAAAGGGTAGGATAGGTAAGAGCATAGACAATAGATAATAAGAAGTGTCAGTGGTAATGTGCTTATTGTCTTGGCTTAAATGATGAATTCTTTCCAATATACCAAATGATCGTCACACTGAAGGATTTAATTAGCCAGTTGGTTTGCACACATTTTCAAAAGCACAACCTTAGTAAATGATCATTTATTCTTGTTTTGAAGGCAATACAGAGGGAGAGAGCTGTTTGCTGAGTCATACAAGCAATTTATTCCATTTTTTTTGGCTGTATTGTACATATTAAAAGAGGGAGCTGTGCTGCTTGCGATTGCACAAAAGATGTACAACACAAGCGTGGAAACCGAACGTCATTTTGATGTACGATGGAATGGGTGGAGGAACAAAACTACACTAAAACAACTCAAAGTTCGAATTGCTGATAGCATATTTATGTCACCGACCATTTATAATCGGACTAGGCATATAATAAACTGTCAGCAATAGTTAACTGAACGATTCTCTACAGTTTATTTTCTATATTTAAATAGGTATCTAACGTTCTACCCATAGATTTAGAATGTACTAGTTAGATTCCAAGTCTATGGTTCTACCTAACCCATTAATGAGTATATTAGTTCAAATCAATGTTTTTTTTTAACATACATTTGCGAATTAGTATTCTATACTAGTATACTATTTTGGCATACATTGATATGTAATATTTGCTCCTTGCTTGCTTTAAGCTCCTCGCTTCAACAAAGCCGTAGTTAGTCAATTATTTATCGTCACTGGCGTATCTTAAGAAGTTGACAAAGACTTCATTAGACTATGTCAAATGTCTGGCCTTACAATGAATACTTCGATTTTATTTTAGCTTTCAACAGACCAAACGACCACATAAACATATAGTAAACTAGCCCCGGCTTCGCACGGGTAGTTTCTCGATACAAACTTTCATCCCCTAGTTTAGACCTTTAGGGGTTGAATTTAGAAAAATCCTTGTTTAGTGCTCGCGTACGTAATAACATAAATCTCTGTGCAAAATTTCAAGTCCTTAGTTCCAGTTGTTTGGACTGTGCATTGATATATCTTTCAATAAGTTTCGTCTCTTATAATTATGTTTTAATTAAAGATTAAGCATCGATTATCTGAATTAATAGGGAAACATAGTTTGTGGAACATCTGTGTACACTGATAACCAGACAATAAGTAGGTACGAATACTAGATAGGTTAGTGAACAAAACATGTTCAATGAAAATTATACACATAGTGTAACTATAAAATGTACGTTTATGAAATCCTTATTGTGTTGTCGAAATAGAGTAAGATCATTTCCAGCTTACTTCATAACACTCGTAGGGAGAACACGCTCCAGGACAGATATTTGGTAGCTTTCATCTTCGTAAGGCAGTACCTAAGAATTTAAAAACCATAGAAGCAGCAGGTATATTACTATCCATGTATTTTAATTGAAACTAGGTAGACAGATATACTAAGGTAGTTGATGGCGAACTATTTTTCAGTGTTATAATGTACGTGAAATTTATAAAAAGGTCAAATCATTGGTTTAAACCTTTCGTATTTGAACTTCCAAACGTATAGACATCGAACGTCAGTAATCCACGAAGCTATGCATAAGCTAGCATTAATGACGAGCAAAAGTAATATTACTTTTTTATGTAGTAAACATCTACAAAGACCATTCATTAGT
Organism: Papilio glaucus; assembly: GCA_000931545.1. Classification (NCBI taxonomy): domain Eukaryota; kingdom Metazoa; phylum Arthropoda; class Insecta; order Lepidoptera; family Papilionidae; genus Papilio; species Papilio glaucus. The sequence continues at coordinate 193,805 of JWHW01026295.1, forward strand.
TGTATGTCTCTAGGCTTTAAGAACGTATAGTAAAGGTATTTATTAGGTATTAGGGAACACTTTACCTTTTACCTTTACCTCACTAGGTACCAATAAAGATATAAAACTTAGCGATATAAACCCTAGATTTAAACAGGCCGGCGCACGACCGCGGCATCTGTAGTCGCGTCACACGCCCGTCGTCCCGTCAGCGGTCGGCTTATCCATATTTTTTCGCCGCGCCTTTGTGACGCGCCCGCCATTCCTCTGCCCCCTCCTTCGCCGCGCACACTCCGCGCTCGCCATTAGCCCGCGCCCGCAGACATTTCCCGCCATACGACGTTATTTACGGCTAGGGTTGATACAATGCGAAGACATCGATTATGACAACGATTATAATTTTACAAAGATAATATTTTAAAATACATTAAAACACTAACTATTGCTTTTTTTCTAGGCTGATGATAGGTACAAAAATTTATTGTCTATTTGTATGTAATTATTGTTTTTTTTATTGATGGCCAGTGCTTATCTTGAAATAAGATGCCAACCGCCAAGTACTCTTTGTCTTAATTAAACCTTTTTAAAATTAATCAGTTGAGTTCTCTGGACAGAAATTAGGGGTAGCCATTGGGCACGGTCCTGGCACACCTACCTCGATTTTTTTACATTTATACATCTAAACATATGTACATGCTCGACGGTTATGAGTGTACTTAATACCACTTTTCTTTAGTATATTACTAATCCGGTCAGCATTAGTTTACACTGCCGAAAACATTCACACAAAACATATTGTCATCTCAGTTTTTTTCTGAGAGAAAGATTGAGAGAAACCTTGTATCGCGACAAGTTTATACGCCAGTGGAAACCCACGGCAAGACGTATAGAATATATTATTAGAATGAATTGATTAATCAATCCTAGTAACAAATTATAATCCATTCCTTTGTCGTGACATTGGTGTTGAAGTATCGAATACGTTAAGATATCGATAATCGATATATAACACCGATCATCCTTATTCGTTTGAAATTTACGACAAGTCGCGAGAGGGAGCTCTCGTCGGGAGCGGCCGGGAGGGCCGGGACCGATTTATGGCGTCATTTTTACAATAGCGGCCGGACTGCATCCGAAGCGGGATTATAAACTTCGTGCCGGTCTTGAATCGAGATGCGACCGGGACGACTGCGGTAAGGACCGTTTTGAGGTGGTCGGGTTTCTTCAATCGTTTAATTAATGATGTCCGTTTCGTCGTGTAAAGGAATAAGATTTCTGCGATCGGTTTCACTTTTGAAATGATTTAATTAATTACAAAATTTTTATAGGCAGCATAGGCATATGTATGTACGGTGTTGCTCGGAAAAAGATATCATTTATTCTGGCATCTTCGATTTTATCTTGATTTGGTAGGGATAGGAAGTTTGTGTACACTGCCGAAACCACGGTAGCAGCGACAAACTCCGCTCCGCCTGTTGCTTTTATATGCATATATAAAACCTATGACAAGAATATAAATATTATTATGCCTTGTCTTGACTTAGATCGCGCGTCATTTTTTTTTGTTATTTTGATCTTGGTACATACTTTCCATGAAATAAAATATATAAATGAATAATTTTGTTGAGTGTTTCGCAGCGTAAAAATTTAGGTTTTATATCTTTAACATAATTATTTAATACGGAGAACAAAGAAGAAGCTTCCCTAATTTGGATCCTCTAAATTTATCAATCCTGTGATTCAATATTTTTATTTTATGTAAGCTCTCAGGCAGAGGGGTAGGAAGATTTTAAGGAATTCCATTTGGTGCGACCCTGACACAACTCTCTCTTCTCTTCTAAATTCATACATCTACGATTAGGTACATGTACAAGCTCGTCGGTTATGGGTACTCCTTATATCGCCCTTCTGTAGTATGTCACTAATCTGATCGATATAAGTTTTTCTGTGTCGTCGCTGCCAGTCACTTTTGTATCTCATTTTATTTTGTTGATAGTTTATATGTATATGTTATGTATATATTTTATAAACTGTATATATAATATAAATAAACAACATATACAAACTTGTGTAGAGTTACGTTCTTTACCTCCTAATTTCCACGACGTGGATTTCAGACGTTGACTCGGCTCGAATATTTCTGTCGTGTGGACTTAATATGTAATATACGTCGTGAGGGCACGCTAGCGCCCCCTGCCGGCTGGCGTGCGAGAGATGACGCGGTAATTTAATTGCTCCTCACTCTGCGCAGTATTACCTCGCGCCCGAGTCACCGCTTCTCGGATCATCGTACATAATTAGGGAGATAGGTACAAAACATTTATAATGTACATTCTTCGAAGCGAATTGGGTGTATTGCAATTGTCCTTTGATGGTAGCCTAGTAGCAAAAACAACGGATGCATTGCAACAGATTTATGTTGTCGCCATTTTGGACATAATCGTCAGGCATATTGATTGATTATGATTTTTTATGTACTTTTATTCTCCGAACAGGTTGAGGCGGCGTAACATTCTAAAACTCACTTGTTAATTGGTTGCACAAATACAGTCCGTTTCGTTACTAGAAAGGGAAAAGTACAAATAGTTTTATATATTTTTTTTTTACTATTGACAGATAATATAAAATCCTCCTTGGACCATTGGCTATTGCGACCACGGGTGAGATTCGAACGTGTCCCGAGCAGGTAAAAAGCCGGCATTCATAAACATACGCCCGTTCTTCTGTTGTATTGTGTTTCTGTTTTACTTATGCGCGCACGACGCCGCGGTACCCTCTTGAAGTATTTTATACGTTTATCATCTGCTCAACGATTGATCGACACTGAAGTAACAAGACAACCGTGCAAGGTAAGTTGACATTAAGATAGTTCGTTCTTAAATCCTTAAGCCGCTGTCGAAACGAAACAGTTATAAAATGATTATATAAATCGATATATTCGATAGAAGTGACCAGGGGAGCATAACGTGACAGGAGGTCGAGTGTCGCTCGCTTATCGTGTCACGTATCGCGGCGGTCGCTATTGTTCGCGCGCTAGCACCGCACTGAGCGAATATAAAATGGAGTTTGCGTTTATTTGAAACAAGCTATTGCCCGCGGCTTCGTACTCTTTCGTTTATTATTTAACTCACTGGATTTGTTGTTACTTTATTCCGTGTATAACACACATGTGACAAAACATACCATCGGGAAGTATTTTTCGGTAATAAAAGATATCCCACGTCTTAGTCTGTGCCACGAATAATTTAATAATCGTCGGTGAAGTCGTGATTGCTATAAAACGTAGTAAACAAACAAAGAACCTACCAATTGCATTTATAGTATTAAAATGATTTCACTCGAAGCTTCTTTCGTTGTAGTGTTGTTGAAGGCACAGAAATATTCCCTGAAATGCGACCAAAACGAGCGGCCCCTTTATTTTATTTATCTTTCCTTTCCGTGCGCGGTTCAAGCGAGTAGCGCTCGCTGAAACGCCGGCGGGCATTTTGCAAACGTTTTACGGATATTTTCAATTATACCGAATTTTATAGTTAGACTGTTCGGACATTTGCTTTTGTCAGTAACAGACCGTTTTGCCTCTCGTATCCTCTACCAAATATCATAACAATTTTTAAAAAACAAAACGAAAATAATTTATTTTCGTTCGGTTTTTCAAATAATATTTGTGATTAAAATTAATCAAGATTAAAAGGATGCAAAGTCTTATTTATCTATACTAATATTATAAAACGAGAAAATTTTATTGTTTGTTTGTTCAGCATAAACTCAAAAACTACTGAACCGATTTTAAAAATCAATAATTTTACTACGGATTGAAGTGGCAACTACTTTCTCAGTTCACCAGACACTCGTTTTCGGTTTCGTATGTTAGATAACCTATCTTTAAAGCAGTCAAAGCGCACGCCAGTTGAACTGGGCTCCGACTCTGCGCTCGGCGGCTCTTTAATAAACATGAGGCGGGGCGGCCCGGCTAATAATAAATGAGCCGGCGCAGCGGCGGCGGCCCGCTAGCAAACTATAGGGTTGTCGACTATCAACAAAAAACTTACAAATTATTATTCTATTTTATTAATATAATTGCATAAAGCGAGCAAATCTTGTAAATATTATAAACTCTATTAAATGTTATTTTGTATTTATGTACTGTTTATATTATTCAATTGGTCTTTCCCGTATAAACTGCAAATTGCACAAAGAAAAACCTAATTTTATTATAGCGCCCTCTCTTGGGCTCCAAGTCCTTTGACAACAGTACAATCTTAATGGAATTTCGGCGAGATAGGAGACGCTAGATACCATTATTCGAATTGTAAGTATCTTCCGATAAAACACGATCATACACCGTCTTCCCACTGCAGAAAACATGTGAAAACAACAAAAAAGAGGGAGAGGTAACCCTCTTTTTCTCTGGAAAAAATTGAGATGACAATATGTTTATGTGAACGTTTGCAGCTGTATGACCTCGCGGTTACGATAAAAAAAGATGCCATATTCATAACCTAAAAAGCCTGGCGATATGCGAATTAAAGAGCCACTCTCTTTAATTCGCTTATCGCCAGGCTATTACCCTGTTCCTAATACCCTTTGAGCTATCGAACTCTGTTTACTAGCGTGATTTCAAACTTCTATGTAAGTTCTATGCCATGGTTACAAGTGAAGTATGGCTTAAATTAAAAGTATGAATGTCCCGTTTTGTTTTGAATAATTCAAATAATGTTTTTTCTAAAGAAATATATATTAAATCTAAGTATTTAAGTATTGACCTGCCTCAACAAATCTCGGAAAAAATGGTAGTGGGTTTGGGCAAGGTCCGGCGAGTAAGGAGTATGTAGCCCGCAACAACATCTGTTGCACGAATCGGCTCGACCGGTAAAATACCTCGACCTCACAGAAGACAAGCGTCAAGTGAAATTATTCGGCGTTTCGTTTGATTAGGTGCCGATAGCCTAGTTAAAAAAAAAATATTTTTTTCTTCCTATCTTTATCTAATATGAAAAAAGGATGGAAAAGAATGGAGGATTTCATGGTTGAGGAGATGGATAGGAAAGGGATAGAATGAATGAATGAATAGAAAAGATTCTCTTTTGTTTATCACCTATATTATACTCCTCACCTGTTTATAGACAGGGGCTATAGGTAGACTATGCATTAGCTTGTAGCAGATGCGTATAGCGGTCACTTAATATCGGGTGAACGACTTGTTCATTTGCCACTTTCTGCTATAAAAATGCCGGAAAATTTCTAAGTGTCCGTACTGCAGTGCAGAAGCAAAGCCGAAGCATCGGCATTATATGAAAAACAAAAATAAATTAATTTTAATAGGTATAGCTGGAGCTATTTCTCATTACAGCAACAGATGAATCAATATTTAAAACATTTGGAACTGTTGATTTTATTTTAAATTCATTTACTTTTATTACTACAGGTATATGTGTATGAGTAATCAGAACTAATGGTATAGTACCCATTGAGTGATGTAAGCTAAGTATGGATATCTAATGTGCATGCATGCATGCATACACATTGCATAGCATTTTAACTGATGACAAAATGGTTCGTCGCATGCCGTTTCCTTGCCGGCCCGTGTCGTGATGAGCGAGCGCGCCACTAATATAATGACGCATAATCGCTCCGACCTTCATGCGATCCTGGTACACGCGCACGCGCACCATCCATCACCTGTGCCGATGCCATAGAATTGTGGCCATAGAATGTTTTTAAACGACAATTTCAGATTATTTTAATCACCTTTAAATGTATATTTCATCTACAAGTTTATCTCATAGAGGGGTTGGCAGTTTTACTTAATTCAAGTTTAAGTATAAGAAAGTGAGTTTAGATAGACAAGCGGTTCAATGTATGTAAATTGTAAAGTATGTAAATGTAAAGTGTGAAGTAAAATATTTCTCTTTCTATAGAAATCCTATAGGCAAAATCATTAAAGAGAGTGTCAAGTGTAAAGCTAGCCTTTATATAGGGAATGGAAGGAAGAGAGTAAAGAAAATAAAGAGGAAGGGACAAAAGCTTGAATCATCAGTACTTCTGTGCTACTTCATGCTTAACTTCAGCTGCAGCAGAACGGCTTCAGCTGTTGCAGCTTAGCTATTTGAAGTGAAAACTTCTGCCTCGTTGGACGATATTTGGTTGGGGAAATCTTATAGGTTCGCGTGAACATCATCAACAAGCGTCAGCAATATGCTTAATATGCAGTTACGACGGAAAAATTTTATACAATGGTTTATTTTTGTTTATTATTTATTTATTTTGAACTATTATCGCCTTTTTGCCATTTGTTTTGGGTTTTTACTGACTGCAGTCAGTCATAAGGGTGCCGACAGAAGTAGCCTATGTTTCTTTTGTGCTCATAATTGTCAGGACAAAGCGAAAAGCTCGGTTTATAAAATCTTATTGCAACAGTGGTAGAGCCAACGATATCTGTTGCACGAATGCGTCGGCTCGACCTGTGAAATACCATGACCGCACAGAAGACAGGCATGATATCGACTGAAACGCTTCCTAGCTGGCCACCTTCTTCTATATTAAAAAAAATAAAAATCTCGCAGTCAATTACAATCTGGTTAGTTATATTTATGCTATGCTCCTACGTATTAAGTTTAACTCTAAGTAGTCAGAACCAAGTTATAAAAATTTCCACAGAATAAAACAAGCGAATGCGAGCGAAGCCGCGGGCAACAGCTAGTTGTCAAGAACATAAATAATTTTTGTGACAATTATATTGATGGATAGATGCCGCACCGACTAAGAATTAATTGGTAAAAGCCGCAGTCACCCCGCACCTAAGTTACCCACGGGCAGTCGTTCTGTGGGGATGCGTTTTGCTGGTGCGTGTCTCTCTGCGGCGAAATTCACGAACTCGTCAAAGATTTAAAGGTTAGTATTTGGCGTTGTATAACTTTATAATTATTAATAAATTCCGTTACCTATCGCTTTTAACAATGACATAACGGCCGACGGCCTACGTGTACTCGAACGAGTTCCTGGATACCGATTCTATGAGCAAATAATCCACCTACATTGTATGTTTTATGCGGTGTGAAGCGACAGCATTCCCTGTTGCATTTGCTACTGAACTGTAAATAAGTGAAAATTAGCTAGCGATTTTTTTTCTCTGAGAGTAAGAAATATTTTTACTTACTTTTTTATTGAAATTTCTGTTGGCCAGTAGTAGAGTGGATTGTATGAAACGAAAAAGTCTAAGGTTTTATGAAAGGAAATAATTTCGGTCTTCACCAAAATGTTACTTCAATTATTTCAATTTATATCTTCTCTTTCGTTCTTACTTACTTCAAATAGTGAAAAATGTCAAACAATCGTTCACTCTTTCTTTTGTTTACCATTCATCTCATACTCTTCATCTTCATTCATCTCATACTCGTATAAATTAATCAGAATAAATATTTCACTTCTACCGCGTATGTGATCACTCGATTCTTTCACTGTTATTTATGATATGGACTTTAACAGTGGTAGAGCCCGCAGCAACGTCTGTTACACGAATGGGCCGGCTCGACCGGTGAAATACCACGACCTCACAGAACACAGGCGTGCGTTTGGTCTGATGAGTGAGGTGCTGGAGGCCTAATTTCAGTCCTCTTGCCCTTCCCACTCTTTCCTCATCAGGATAAGATGGGAACGGGAAGAGGATTTGACGGGAGGGGTTAACGGGGAAAAGGAAATATCCTTATTCCTGTTTATCCCTCCTCTGTCCATTAAAGGTAGGCAACGCATCTGCAACACATTTGCTTG
>JWHW01026301.1:3142-16560 GCA_000931545.1 Papilio glaucus
CAAATAAATTGATAATATAATCTTAACATAAACAAAACAATTATTAAATAGAATACAAAAAGACATACAGGTCATATCTGTAAGTCAACATTGTTAATTATTACGCAGCAATACGCGCTGGGATCATGCAGAGCAGCTCGCATTCAATTTGAATTGTGTTAACCGACTGAAGTGTTAGTTGTTCTAACATTTATAAGCATACCAAGACATTTTGCTCCGATACGATCTGCAACATTTATGCAAATTTGATTTAAGTGTCTTAATATACTATAAATTATCAAAGAACTAACGCGCAATTTCGGTTGCCAGCCGCCGCAAATATTGGTAAGTTATTTTCATAAAATTCAAATGTGTTCACTACTTGTGTTTGAGCTGATTTTTTGTTAGAGCGCATCAGACAGACACATGGACTGCCAACCTTTACCTGTCTATGTAGCAAACAGGAGATGAGAAGAAGAGGAAAAAGATTTATATTTTCTTTTTACTTTATCGAGCTTCCGAACATTAATTTCTCTATTACACAAGGTGTAGTACACAATGTTCATAAAATAAATGTTAATTAACTGTTATCACATTGAAATTAAGTCCTTATTTACACCGTGTAAACTGTCAACAAAACTAGAAACCTGCCTTCGAAAGGATTGAATGTGTGCCGCGAGATGGCGCCGCCCCGCCAGGTCTTGGAGCGACTTAAGGCAGGCGCGCACTTTTGTAACTTAAAAAACGCAGGCAGTCATAAGGACTGCCGACTGAAGTAAGAGCTCAAAACGAGTAGGAAGGCGCGACTATAGTTCAAAAATAAATAAATAAATAATCAACAAGAATAAACCCTTGTATATAAACAATAGAATTCAAAATTTAATATAAGAAAAGTGAATGAAAAAAGTTCGTCGTGGTCCAAATTAATAAAAAAAAGCATGTTGTTCACGCGAACCTATAAGATACTAAATTCGCCTAATGCGATTAAAGGCACTTCAAAAAATTTAAGACCCTAGGTTTTCATTTTTTTATGTGAGTAACGTAAACGAGCGAGCGGATCACCTGGTGTTAAGTGAATGCTACCCATAGACATCCGCAACAAGCAAATGTGTTGCAGATGCGTTGCCTACCTTTAATGGACAGAGGAGGGCATAGACAGGAAAAAGGATATTTCCATTTCCTCGTTAACCCCCTCCCCGTCAAATCCTCTTCCCGTTCCCATCCATACTATCGGAATTATTGCTCCAATATTTAAAAAACGATCAATCGCCTCAGCGCACACATGTTGTGACGATGGTCAGACGCGCGTTGACGCGCGAACGCAAGTCACAACTTGTTTGCTCTGCGTCGGTTGATCGTATTTTATTTACATACGAGTATAATATCAAATCCAGTAGATGAAGATTTACGATTTAATTTTTTTGTTGTTGCACGTAAAATACCGCACGTTTTTTCGTACGGCGAAAAAAAACAAGTGCGCGCCTGACCTCACCGCGGCGCAACTTATTTTATACATTTAAAGGTGATAAAAGGCTAGTTAGTGTATCAGAGAATGTTTCTGTAGATTATATTTTCCATCACGGAGATGATAAGGACTCCCGCGTGACAGCTAAAAGATCTAAATTATCAATAATCAGACAAAGAGTGACAAATGTTCGCAATAAGTTAATTATTTTGTTTTATAGCTTAATATTTTGAATGATAATCCATATTTCATGAAATATGTTTACTCAAGAAAACAAACTATGGGGAATAACTTGAGTAAAGTGGACTAAAAAAGATAAATCATCAACAGATTGGTCAAGGAATCGAACCGCGATCGGTGGATCTTATGCTAGCTGTTCAGCCGCTGCGCTATCACTGCTTACACCTCATGAATATGAAATCTCACATATTACAAAACAGAAAAACAATAAAATTTACATTTTAGTGTAAACTTAATTGTTGTTACCTGCTTACTAAACTACTACTAACTTACTATGTAATTCCGTCAATAAATTAAAAAAGAAAAGATGAAGAATTGTTTAATTGAGGGAAGTCTCGTTGCAAATAAATCATTAATGAATAAAGAATCATAAATAATATGTCGCCGAATTACGTGAGCGGTTTTCAACTAGTCACATCGCAGGAATTACAAAAATATGTGTGAACGAGAGCCTTTCACAAGCCACGCGTGTGACGTCACACTTTGACATAAGCATCAAAAGCAACTCGATTGCTGCAGCGATGTTGCTTCCGATGAATTTCATCTTTTATTAACAAATTCGATAGTGTAATGAAAAAATTGTGAAATTCTTATTAATTTATGAACGTGTTGCGTGTCCGCGCTCATGCTATCCATATCTCGACTCGATCGCTCATTTGTGTAAGATACAAGTACAGACTAATTTTATGGTTAGGAATAAATCGTTGTAAATCATGATATACTGGCGCCTTGGCCGACTTAATCGAGCCAGTAATTTTAGTCTGTGCGATCTGCTTAAAAATGCTTGCTGAATTCTGAGCTCAAGCGTGAATTAAAAACAGGAATCACGTTTCATCCCGAGCTTAATAGGTGGAAAATATGACATGGGATGAGTATGTCGCCAGGAATAGAACACAGCTTATACGACAAAGGTATAACGAAGGTGAAGTGAGGTTATCAGTGCCTGAAGAAAAATCATTTAAAAGAGGATAAGTCAGTTATCTAATGTTTTTGGTGCTTTTTGAAACAATGCATTGTTGAAGTCTTGTAAGAGGATGAATTATGCTAATAAAGATTCATACGTCTCGTAACGCTCTGACAACTCTGTGAGGCAACCGACGCGTTTTGCAATTTTATATTTCCTTATTCGTTTAAATGTTGTAAAGCGACTCCGGCTAAATGTTACGAGTCACAACATGTGCTACAGACTGCAAGCTGCGCTCTGCAATGCTTATTAGCCGTCATATTTAAGAATTCACACTCTGCTTACACACGTCATCTTCACACATATCCACACTTTCCTCCTCTACTCTTATTATCATCCACCTTCATTCTCATTACTTTCATCGCTATATATCCTTCATTCCTCCGCATAACATGCCCACGCCACGCTAACCTATTGCTCCTTAATTCCGTCACTGGCACAACTTTCAGATTTATGTTCTAATATACCTCTAATATACTCATTCTGAATTTAATCTATCCTCGTCACACCACACATTCATCTTAATATTGGCATATCAGCGAACATAGAGTAAATATTAATTCTTCAAAATAGGTTTGCACATTTTAAATAAATAAGCGATTATACAAGTACCTTCAATCGATGATCGCAATTTAATTAGTTGTATATACATCTATTAAGCTTTAAAGTTCCGCGCCATCATTATTTGCCCTTAAAGTTCCTCGCCATCATTATTAGCCCCAAGAGTTCCTCGCCATCATTATTTGCCCTAAAAGTTCCTCGCCATCATTATTAGCCCCAAGAGTTCCTCGCCATCATTATTTCCCCCAAAAGTTCCTCGCCATCATTATTTCCTCCAAAAGTTCCTGGCCATCATTATTCGCCCCAATTAGGATGTTAAGTTGATATGATGTGACAGTTTGTTTTTCGTTGTCTGATTGTATACTGATCCATTAGATTATAGACTGGTACAAATCTTATATTTTTATTTCGTTGTATACAATCATAAATAACAATCTAATAGAAGCGTATAGAGAACATATTGCGCTTTCGTAAAAAAAAAATCGTATGGAATCGAACCATTGAACCGACTGTAGACGCCGGGAATTCTGTCCACCGAGCTGCGACGTCGTCGACCCACTTGCATAGCTAAACAAGGACGAGGATCAAGTTATTAATTACCGACGTCGTTTGTTAGCGGGCGGCGCGCTGCGAGTACCCCACATCTATTATTATACAACATTCAATATTATTTTAGCGAGACTAGGTTTACCCCTGTTGGCGCAATCTCCGGACCGACGGCGACCCAATGGCTGAGATAGAAAAAAATAAGCTCTTACGCCCGTTAAATTATATGGTGTAAATGATTATCATAATGTGCATGAAGTGCTTTAATTTCATTGTTTAATCTTGTAAGGTTTAGCCAGCGTTTATAATGTGAGCGCACAAAAATATGTTTCTTTTAAGTCAAAATTATCTACTTTTCTCATGTATTGTACATATTAACCTTCCTTTAAAATGACTCTATCTATTGATGGGAACCGCTTTAAAATCCGTTGTTTGAAAGATCTAAGGGAACAGACAGCGGAAACGACTCTGTTTTATACTATGTAAATATGCGCAGGTAGGCGCCTCGTACAAGACGGACCGATGATCTGGTCAAAGTTGCGGAAGTCCACTGGATGAGGCCGGCTGGCGACCGATCCATCGAAGCAGTGGACGACTGTTGGCTGAAGAGTGATAGAGGTGTCAAATAGCGGTGAGCCTGATAATAAGTGACCGCCACCTTCTGTGACTACCCTCAATAATCAATAGAGTTATGAATGCACTACTAGACTTGTTGACAAGAGACCGAAATGGGAAAATGCACATGCGGTAAGGGGATTTAGAGGTTTTTCCTCCATGTTTATTTGAGAACAACCACGATTCAAAGCGGCCGCCTCTCTCCGCCCTCAAGGTCCGCTCTAGCGGCAGCTGCAAGGTCAGCCGAGCACTGAGCTGTCAGTAATTGGTTAACCGCATTTGGAACGTGTTATTTAAGTGTTTGTTGTTTTTTTAGGCGACTTAAATAGCTCGCCATTAGCGCGGCATTAGCGCGGTATTACTGCTTGTAAAGAATCAAAGGTTATGCAGATTTCTTTATCCAATTTTAGCGTTGGAAATGTGTGAAGTTATCGGTGACTAGAGGCGCATTTGTTACCTGCTGAACTAAATTCATGAGGCAGTTGTGTTGTATAAAATAATCACACGAATATTATTTTTTATGAAATGTTAGCAAAATCTTTTAAAATAAATTTAACAAGAATGCTGTAGAAATGAATGTTGTTAAATAGAAATTTAATTATTCAAATTAAGCTCCTGCTAGATTTTCAAGTCAAACGGCAGATTCGAACAAATTAAGTTTTTGCCTAGTTCTCTTATTTTTAGTTATCTCTCATATTTTTAATAAATTGTGTTTATACTGATAGTAGAGCCCGCACCAACTACATCTGTTGCACGAATGTGTCGGCTCAACCGGTCAAATATCACGACCTAACAGAAGACAGGTGAAGTAAAAGTTCGCTTCAGCATTTCGTCTTATGAATGAGGTTCCGGAGGCCTCTTAGAATTTTAGACCGCTTCCCCTTCCTTTACGATGATTGGACAGCAAGGGGATGAGTCCATTAAAGGTAGGCAACGCATCTGCGACTCTTTTGCTTGTTGCGGATGCCTATGGGTAGCGCTCACTTGACATCAGGTGATCCGCTTGCTTGTTTGACATCCTTTCGAAAAATAAAATATAATTCAGTATGTCGAAGTATTTATTTCGATTTCATTGTGAACGAATGGCGGTTAACTAAATAATCAAACTTGTGGGCACTTACCTAAGCTTAAGCGATACAAAACATAATTACTGTCAGCGGGACGCGGCCGCTACAAACTTGCAGCGCGGAATGTCCGCGGCGATGATTAGACACAATTTGCATCATTAAACATCGCCCTGGTGTAGTTGTCAAGTCAAATTTATATACGTTCACCGAATTTAGTTTTATATTATTAGTATACTAGACAATAATTAATTTTCCTCAAAAATGACTAGATTCACTTATTGGAAATTACAGTTTTCTCGACATCGATCCAAGCAAACTATTAAATCCGCTAAGGATACTTACGATAGGAGGAGTGGCTAAGTCGCTCTCGCCTGATTCAGATGGTCTTCGATAGGAGGGCGAAGGCGAGTGTTAGCACGAGTTAGCACAGAATTACGCGGCTAAGCTCCCAGTCCACGTCTAAGTGGTTCCTTTCGATATTCACTCATCAAGGAGTGAGCGATGGACTTAGTCGGTCGGCTCTTAATCAATCGCGGCGGATAATAAATGACAAGCTGGTCTGAGATACTCATGTCGTGACGTAACACTAATTAACACTACTGCACTCTTTTAGCGGTATTACACTTACAGAAAAAATTGCGTAGTACTTTGCAACGGGATAAACTCCGCCCCTTCTTACAAATAACCAATTAGGTAGCAGTGGGTTGTTCACTGTACCACTCTGCAGCCCTGCATGTTGTTACTACCACTGTTTTTGTTTCCCGTTCTTAAGTTTTACGACCTCTGCCATGAAGACGAAATTATTATTTCTGAATACTCTATTGTTAAAACATTGACCAACCGGTTTTTGTACAAGCACATTTAAAAGCGGGATGCTATCGGTTATTGTTTCCGGGTCATCTTCTCAAGGCGTGCGAAAAGTTCAAACAATTGTTGCTTTATAGGTGGAATACCGCCAATGTTGTCGACTGTACATATTATAGAAGTCTATTCTTCGTCGTCAAAATGTACATCTTGTCAATTTGTAAAGGTCGATTGTCCATAATCGCAGCGAGCAGGAGGCAGACAACAATTGAGGTCATCTGCGCATTATACCAGCGCAGTGTTCTGTCTTCCTGGTACTTTCCCTCACCCCGCTCGGCCCGGGCGGAGGATCCGGGTTAGAAAGTACGCCGCGTTACAAAAGCTACGATATATTTCATCGTTGCGTAATGTTATTACGTTAAGTCGGCTTTTATGTATACTTATATGTATGTATAACATGACATACAATTTTAGTCAGCATTAGGATATTTAAAAAAATACGTTTTTATAGAATAAGGTGGCAAAGGAACGATCGGTACCTGATATTAAGTGACCGCCACCCACAGGCATCTGCAACAAGCTAATGAGTTGCAGATGCGTTGCCTAACTTTAATGTAGAGCAGACGGGATGGACAGAAAAAAGGATACATCCATTTCCCAACCATCCCTTCCTCATCCGTCAAACCTCTTCCCTTTCCCATCCTGTCCATATTTTAACAAGGATTTGGCCTCCGGTGACAATCGTTTTCTGTGAGGTCGTGGTAATTCACCGGTCGAGTTGGCCCATTCGTGCAATAGATGTGTTTCGGGCTCTACCAATGTTCAACTGGTTTTAATTGTTACTACTTTTTCTGGCAATTAGTCGGGGAAGCTAAAACTACTTCAAAAATAAGCCGTTCTCAGGAAAAGGTATCATAGGAGCAAGTGAAACAAGCACGACACAAAAAATGACTTAAAAAGGCGTATAAATAAAATATATGGTGCAAGTGTTTCTGTGTGCGAGATTTGTAGTAAGTACGCAAATAAGGAACACAAATGAGTTATAATTACTCAGCCGAGCGTCGGCCGCGGTGCAGCAGTTCGCAGCGCCGGGGCCCGCAGCGCCGGGGCCCGGAGTGGTCTATTAAGCGCTGTCAAAGTAATTCAATCTTGTCAGTTACTATGAAATTTATTATAGTAGAATGCTAACGTGTTGCTGTTCATTATTTTGACAATCTCAACTTTACATATCAGAAGGTTTAAGGACTTGACAATACAATCAACAAAGTCAAGTTTAATTGGATCATATAATGCCGGTCTGTCTGTTCAACATGCTAGGCAAAGATTTCGAGTATATGTCGTGAGATATAAACGTGACGTTGTCTTAAACCCTGGAATGGTTGCAAAGGAAACACTTATCTTTCCGGCAGCGATGTCGTAAAGTAACGCCCGGTTGCGACATTACCGGGCTCGTTGTGTTTGAACTCGACCGACGACCTAACTAACGCCACTACACAAATAATTAATTCCGTTTCACTGAGAAACTTGTGTATGAAGTATTTTGTACGAAAACGGAAAATGTTTCGTAACGAACAGCTTGCGCGATCGCCGCGGACTAATGTATGTATGTGCGTTGTGTGATTGCAGTTTTAAGGTCAAACTTTTTGTGCATAAATTATTATAATTTAATGTTTGTCTTTTTCTTTAAACACGCTAGTTCTCATATATCTTTTATAGAAGGAGGAAAAAAACAAGCAAACGGCTCAACTAATGTTTTATTTGGGATTATTTCTTAAGTTTTTTTCCCAGATTAAGAAAATGATTGACTAATTAGGTTCTTTTCACGAAGAGTTAGGACGAGATAACAAAAGGATGGATTATGTAGTTTACACAGATGGTTCAGCAATCCTAGAGCTAGGGCCGCAGGGATGTGCTCGTGTCCATGCGCCGGACAGGATCATCCCTGTGTACTTGCTGCGTATTTTAAATTTATCAATTGCAGCTTGTATTTGACATAAAGATTGGAGACGAATGGAGACAGCTAACACAGTGAAATAACGTTTGATATTTGATAGGTATGAATAAAGATAAAGTTTTATTATGTTACTTTACATATGTTTAAAAATACCAAGAGTCCGGCTGCGTGCGAAAAAAAATAACTCCAACACAATTGACTTCTAAACCAACACAATAGTTTGTTTCTTAAAGTGCTAAAGTAATTATCATTGTTGTGAGATCTAGATTACATGTAAAACAAACAAGTCACTTGTCTTGTGTAGAATTTCATTTTAAAATATTTTTATAGTTTATGATTTAGGGGATTATGATTTTTTTTACTACCATAACTTTTGACGACTTTGATTTAATATTTTCTACAGCGGTATTATATTTTACTAAGGGATAGCAGCAGCAGGAATAGGTCAGCTCGTTTTTTATATTTTTACGTTTCTTCGAATGAGTGAGCATACGGAGGCCTTCCCCTACTTTTTCCTCTTCATACCTCTTCACAGACGTTCACAAGTGCAAGGTAAAAAAAAAATAAGCCCAAGATGTTACATTTAAATGTATATCGCAACCAGATCACTCATATTAACAGTAATGTGAGGGGCGAAGGCTGCCGCGCCGCTCGCTGCCACAACTTGCTGTACACTCGGCGCGCGATTAGACGCGCGAGGTCGTTGCGTTACTTAGGTGCAGAGGGCGTCGTAAACTTAAGTATACTTAACCACTCTCAAGGTTGGAGGTGTTATTAGCTAATATACAAAATAATCTACTACCTCTTCTCTACGAAGGTACTTATTATATTACTATTATGTACCGTGTGCGATGGGTTGAAACCGAGGTTGTATACACAAGAGTGTACCTTCGAAGCCTAATTATGTTTTGACTACAAATGCGCAAGAAAAACGACGACGTCTTGTTCTTTCGTTATATAAATTTTGTTGCGTAAATTTTTCATAACTTCAAAATATTTCTAAATAACGCTATAACATATAATAATACATCAGTTAATCTAGCTTATTTATTACCAAGGAAGATATTTTGCTTAATTTCTAAATGTTCATATGTTACAATTTGTTAGTAGACTTATTTACACAGAGAGAAATAGTATTGATGCAGAAGAAAAACAAAATCAATCACAAGAAGGCTTTGTTACAAAATCATTTATGTGCATACATGATTAACATTTTCCACATATCAGATAAACATACTATTAAGACGAATAATCTATTTTTAGCAATTTAAATGTTGAACACTTAAAAGTTATAACAAACGTACTACTTATTTTAACCACTCAAATATTAAGCACTTTAAAAGTATCACAAACTTAGTATTTTAACGTAATATTTTACATAACTAGTCTCTTTCAATATTTACTGAACTGTTATGAGCTCAGGCAGATCCTCTGCTCACAACTCTATCTTGAAATGTAATCGCCATGATTGTTTCTTACAACGCCTTATATAGACAGACTTTCCTACCACGTCCTATCTAAATTTATACAGTGCAAATGTAGGTAGTCTAAGAACTACTTTACAAATGTCGGTAACCTAAGAATTTATTTACAACGCAACGAAGGCTAATCGCTAACACTATATATAATAGAAGAAACTGACTGACTGATATATGAACGCACAGCCCAAACTACTGCGCCTAGCGACTTGAAAATTTGTACATATTTCTGTAGTATTTATAGTACTATTTTATAGTATTACATAGGGAAGCACTAATAAAGGCTTTTTTAGAAATCATTCCCTTAAAAGTCTAGAGTAGGGAATGAAAGTTTGTTTGGAGAAACTACACGTGCGAAGCCGGGGCAGGTCTATAGTAAAAGACACAAAATGAAATTTTTAATTTGAACATGAACATTATATCGTATCCAATCAGCGTCAGTTCATTTAAATTTAAAACGTACACAAAACACTTATAAATAAACGAAATAATTTATTTCAGTTGTTAAGTAATTATTTATTTTTAATTAGTATTTATCTTGACGTAACAGATAGTTAATTTTTGTGAAAGTATTTTTTATATGTAATGTAGAGGTAATATTTATTCCAAGTTTTTTTGGGACTCGTCGCTATAATTTAATAAAAAAATGCGTGTTTAAGTTTATGTTAAACGATCACCGCCCTCTATGAACATACACAACACCATAGGAGCTGAAACTGCGCTGTCTTTGAGGAGGATCTTTAATTTTTGCTTTCTTGAAAATGTATTAAAAACCTTTTTATCGATAATTCAATTGTATATGCATTCATACTATTTAATTGGCTGCAACTATTTAATTTATCTACTAATATATTATTGGGAGCATTTAGAGAGTTGGAGTAACTGAAATCAAACAATATCTGAAATTTAGGAGTACTTTAAAACTAACATGATTCCTAATTATTGATTCCAAAAGTAAATAAAAGGGTTACTATCGATCGAATACGTATTAGAAGAGTTGACGTGATGACGAATTATTGTTTGTTAATTATAAATGTAGAATTGGACGATACTCCGTGCGCGTTGAAGTCTTTTGTACTACGCAACGAAATAAATACTTTAGAAGTGCAAATGTGTTCATTCCAATCAATATTTAAGACTTACTTCATATCGGCATTGAAATGAATTATTGACTGCCATTTGACAAGATTCTGGCAAGCTAGTCGGTCACGAGTACTAATAATATCGGTCATTAGTGTTAGTGTAAGTGCCAAATCTTATCGTCACAAATTACGTAGGATAATCTTTTCAACACAATCAAACTATTTCAATGAATGGGATATTTTTTTTAATTTAAAAATTCTCAACCGTATAACAAAATAAACGAATGAATATTAAGCGTGAAATAAAAGACCATTCATGTTATCTAAAAAAAATCGCGAATGAGTTTAATTCATTAATTTTAAAAATACAACGTAAAGAAGCAAACCGAATGTAGTGAAGAACAAGTTCTCTGTACGTTAAGGGTATGAATATTATGCAACACGAATGTTTAAGGCGCACATATAAAGGCAAATCGCAAAGAGCACATGTACAAACAAGTTAAATATTCGGTCATAAAAGTCAGACGACACGTCGCCCGGCGGTCACTGGGCCAGCTTTTGCGCAAGAAGCGGTCAGCTCTGTCCTTATTGTTTAATTATTTAGACGCATGGCGTGTGTACTGGCACCGTTTATCAAAATGTATTAAGTTACACATTGTGGTTGTTCACTCCACATTAACGACAGCATCACATAATGTAGATGACGTGACAGTTTTTATAGTTTAAAAGATGTTTTTAAAAGATTAAAGTATTAATATTTTAAGTCTACTTTTATTATATGTACATTGGAAATAAGAAGAAAATGAATACATATCTCGAACTGGTTATTACACAGGCCAGAGCAACCGGAGAGCGGAACGTCTGCGCGGGCGCAGCTGGCCCTGTTTGCTATATAATGCTGTCGATTAACTATTGAATAACATTATTTGTTCGAGGGCAAGATAGACAGTAGTTTATAATTGTGTTTAATTAATACGTCTCTGTCTCAGTTTGTTAAAAGAAGAATAGGATTAGCAGAGTTTTATGTTCATGCTCTTCTGCATAATCATGTTTTAAGAATATGATTGGTGAATCTTCTCTTCATCATGTTTATTTAATATTTCTCGGCGATGATATAATACGAATAAGGCTTTGATTTTTTAGAGACGAGCGCATCGTTTCGAGCATTGAAATAATATTTCGTTCAGACTCGCCAAGTAGTCAATAAAATCATCTTCACTTCGCCTATATACGCCTGACGCTACCTGAGCGATCGACACCGGCCTTGTCTGTTCCACGGATTGCATTCCAAATTGTCAACGTCGAGTTCAATTCATTCTTGTCACTATTTGAGTAGCGGAGTAGAAGCTTTATGTAATTGCAAGAGGTAGAGGAGCCGGTCGGACGAACATCTGTCATAATCCTTCATGACAGTTTTACATCCGACCGGCCTCAATAAAACGCATGCCCTAGAATACACATTCCTTATTTGCTGGTTAGAAATATCAATGTTATAAAGTTAATTTTGAAAGGAAAATCTCTGCATACTAACTTTGTAATCTTAGTATAGTTTTTATGTTTATTAATATACAAATATGCAGTTTGCACAATATAAGACTGCTTTGGTACAAAGATCCGACATTACGAAATAGTTTAACAACTTTAGTCATAGGTCATTCGTTAGTTAATAACATGTCGTAAGACGTGGGACTTTCGGGGCGCTTGCACAAATTTTACTGTCACCTATCTATTTATATTTATATTTCTTGAATACTTCGCAATGGATACATAAAAACTCTCTTGAATAACCTGACGTTGAAAACTGTGAAGAACATGCAGATAACATAGATTTTCATTGTCATTCCAGATATAATTCTTTTACCTTTTTAAAGTTAAAGTATACGCAACAGGCTATTCAAAACATGTTCACTTCTTTCTTGGAGAGTGATGGCCAGCTTCTGAGATACAAGGACGTTGACTGCAAACAGGTCCGAGTGGCGTAGGACGGTAAAATGTGATTTATACACATTTGTAAATGAACTTTGACGGGATCGGGATATTAAAAAGAATCAATTTAAGAGAAGGCCACCAGCTCACATCAATTACAATCATGAAAATGGTATCCTCTCTTTACATGTTTAAGTGCTTACGTACCCTCACCGCCAAGATTGGATACATTAGCTATACCCCCAGCATCAACCCTCCACCGATTAAGGGAAAACAGAAGCATTCGTCGTAGCTGTTAAATTTAAAACCTCATTATATTTATGTTTTTTGATATCGCATGAAATACAATTATTGTACTGACTGCCTCTACGTGCATAAGGACCGCGAGTGATGTTTGTGCTGTCAAACTACTTCCTTGGCTACTTTGCTTGTTAGTCCCGTGTTAGTCCCGTAAATTATTTATATATTACATTATTTTAATAGCATTATATACCTACATGAAACGCGAATGCATAAAAAACACAATAATGTTTAAGCCATTCATCTATCCTCTCTACATGCATTTACAAAAATCGCGAACCGTGGGTCACGGCCTCAGCGCGCCGGTGGAGCGGCCGCAGACGAAATGCTGCTCTATGGATGAAGATCCCACGGCAGCACATAACCACGGCGAAGTACTAACATACACGTGTCGGCGCGTATCATATCTCGTACTGGTGGGAGCCGTAGGGCAGATA
>JWHW01026313.1:0-12081 GCA_000931545.1 Papilio glaucus
GTCGCTCTCTGGACCGACACAACAGACAAAGAAAAGAATTGAGTCGAGTTTATTGCAAAAACATTTTCGCGCCAGCCCACGTCCGTGTACGTAATTTTCTTAAAGTTTTACAAATTTTAACTTGGCGTATTAATATATAGAAGAAGATACATACATGCATATTAATATATGGTTAGATACGTACTTGTAGGGTGGCTGTTTAGCCAGGTGGCGCAGCTCCTGCGCTAGGCGCGCGCGAAGGCCGGGCAGCGCCGCTCCGCCTCCTACTACCAGCACCGAGCCCGCCAGCGCGCGCCTCGCGTCTATGGGGCACTAAGTACGAACATAACCTTTGATAATCTGGTATTGATCAACTATAGTTTACACAATTAGAATTGAAATTTGAGAAGTAACAATACTAAGGATAAGTGTCGCATGAAATTATATGGTTTTTGATTTTGTCGGTACCTGCATGATGCACTGCAACACGATGTCAGGAAGCGACGCGAGGTCGTTGTCGCGCGCGAACAGCGGCTCGGCAGACAGCGCGCGAGCTCGCCGCGACACGCGCACGTGCGCGCCGCGTCGTGTCTCGCGCACGTCTGCGGGCACGCCCTCCGCCGCCCAGCGCGCCGCCAGCTCGAGCCCCGGCACGAAGCACGCGCGCACTGTCACAGCGGGCGATGATACTTACATTCGTAGCACTAAGTTACTAGTTACAAATGTCATCAAGCTGCAGCAGCTATCTTAGTTTTCATGGCAGGAGAAACGAGCATATGGCTCACGGTAGATGTTATATCCATTCGCAACACGAGCGAAGGGGAAACAGAAGTGGGATATGTCCAAGTTTCATTGCGTTTTGCAGGTTTTAAACAAGAGAGGTTGTGGTATTAACTAAAAGAGAATGGAGAGAGAATTGAGGCAGGACACTAATATCTCACTTACCAAACAAAACGCTTAGTGCCAGTCGAGGCAATCCAATCGTGCAATAAGGTCTGTTATATGTTACATATTTGAATTACCTTTAATATCCTCCAGGACGTCATCAGAGAGGTGCAGTTCAGTGCCGTTGTCCTCGTCCAGGAGGCGCGCGAGCTCGTCATGCACGGCACGCGCGCCCAGCGGCTGCGACTGCAGTGCCTGGATCACCGGACACCCGTGCACTACTGCACACAACACATAGGTATAAACTACATTTACTTTCACAACATTTGTGTGGGTCAAAAGACTTTAAACCAAAAGGTTTTAAACCAAAGAAGGTGAACGAGCAACCGTTAACCTGAGGTTATGAGAGAACGTTAAGAAGATTAGAAGAAATTTCTGTGAATTGTTCTGTAAGGTCGCCAATATACTGTGAGATCATGGTGCTTCAATCCACTTGCTTCCACCGCAAACCGTTGGTTGCTGCTCCTGGAGTTATGTAGCGTAGATGTGGCTATACCTGCGGTGACCTCTACGTCGCGTGCCCCGAGCGACACCACAAGCGCCACCGGCGCGCCCAGCGTGAGCGCGCTCGCCCGCCCGCTGTCCACCCATACCACGCCTGACACCTGCACACATATACACATACGTACACATTATCATGCAAAAATGCTCAAGTAAGTACATATCTTACACCGATTTTGGCAGTTTGCTAGCACTCAATTGTCTTAACCACAAATTGTTTTTTTTTTTATTTAAAAACATTAGTAGACTATTGAAATAATTTACTGATACATCTTGATCCCATTCCAACTAAGCTTAAAATAAATTTGGATAGAAGTACAGGGTAACAAAATCTATTCATCAAAGTCTTCTTGAAAAATCTAGCACAATATAGTGGTACAACTCATAGCCATCGGGAGATTTCCTCAATTGATGTCAACAAAACAGTACATATACGGCACTGGTAGTACCCAAGATGGTGGATATTTGTTTACTAAAATGTAGACCAATTTTAATTTACCTCATAATGTATGAAGAGAACTTTAGCGAGTGTCTCGCGGAACAATGTAGGAGTAAGCAGGGACTCCACCACCACCACTTTACGCTCTTTCGGGTTCACTAACACGTGTCTGAAACATTTTTAGACACAATATTACTGCTGTTTCCTTTTATTGCTACTAGTAATTAGTAACAGATGAGGTTCTGGAAGATTTGTTGTCATGCATATTTTATATTCTAGACTTTTTTTATTATTTATATTCTAGACTTGCTACATTATGTCAGTCAGTATATATATCTTTCTATTAATATTATATGCTTGTTAACCTGGCATTTGATTAATTATTCTGTAATTTCTATATAAAAATTAAAACATCTGCTTCTCACCTAAAATATAACAAATGAAGCATATGAACGAGATTGTCATAAAGTTCTTCTGGAGTGCGGTAGTCATAGACACGTTTGTACTGCCGTGTTGCGGGGCACCAGTACTCCGAACGTATGATGCACCGCGGAGCTGCCTCGCCCGTGAAACCAAATCTGGAATTTAAATAAGAACTATTAAAACAAAATATATGTAATTTTGAATGTTTACATAATCTGTATCATTAATCAATTTTTACAGTGACAGCTACACTTGTACTAATATTAGGTTTTGTAACAAGTTGCTAATGGTAATTTTCCATTTCAAAATGTTACACTAATTCTGCCAAAGATTTGCTTGAAAAGATAATGTTGTGACCAGAATGAGGAAATAAAATAACCAGCGGGTAGATAACATGAATGAGACATAATAGAAACTCACAAAATAGTGGCAGTGTAGGAAGGACAGTGTGGTATACTAAAAGATAACTTCAATATAAATATACTCAAACACACGCAAAAGTATTAGACACTCACATTATATATCATCATCTCAACAAATAGTGGTTTGATTGGTTTTGCAATGGCGTCACAAATGATGCCGAAGCCAAACTTATTTCACAAAAAATGTGTGTTGTCAGTGTTGCAGTATGGCCATTATATTTGTGAAGATTAACATGTTTTTTATTAAGCAAATCTAAAAAAATGTCAACTTAGTGCAAAACTACAGCATCTGTTAACTGATTTTTTTATGAGCAAGGCATGCCTCAAGTAAATGTAGCCCAAGTAGTCACATGGTTATGATTTTCAGTACAATAAAAGTTAAATATCCAGAGTTCCGCACAACAAAAACACAAGGAAAAAAATAATATCAGAAAGTGACATTCAATTGTTTATAAGCCAGTCTTACAGTACCAAAAAAATTGCCATTGATTTCAATATAGCTTTATCTGAAGCAGGAGATATCTTTTATTGTCACCAACTAGGAGTCTCAATATTAGAATAGATTATGAACAGTGTCTTATTGCTTACATAGGAAAAGCTAAGCTAGGAATAAGATGTGCCCACCTCAGAGAACCTGGAGAAATAATGAGAATACAAGTGTTTAGAGTAATGCCCCATGTTACAATAATACCTAACTTGAGGTAGTACCACACTACAATAAGAAAATTCCTAATCACTCAATCACCAACAAACAATGCCTATTGGATGCTTTATGGCATCATTGGAAAAAGAGCAAGAATAATTTGCTGCCATAATGTTTATACTACAGTTATCAAATCAAAACATAGATAAAATATTAATTATTTTATGATAATAAATAATTTTTATTGTGTAGTCTAGTTTTCTATACATTTGCTATGGTAAAACTCCTTAAAACTTATAATGCTGTAGGGTGCCTAAAACTAAAACTAATGCACTAGCTGTATATATAATTATGTGTCATGTATGAAAGAGTCATATGTCAAGGTAGTGAAATATGTGACCCCTGAGTAACCAAGACAGTCACAGCAGTGCTTACCACTTGATTCTTACCATTTAATGAAATGAAAACAAACATATTTATGCACTTAATTTTCAACTGTTAGGCTAGTTAAGTAAAGCTATATACTTAGTGTAATCAGTTCCAAGATCCAAGACGACTGCTTGTTTTTCTTGAATGAGCGCAATGCCCTCGTACAGCGCCATACTTATGTATTATAATTTCAGCTTTATTCAAAAACTCGGACACATGTCTTGGTAATAATTTCAAAATAGTAACCACTATATAATATAATAGTTTCTTTTACATACAAACTTTTGTTATTATAATTACGCTGACGGGTGAAGGGGTGACAGATGACAGTTAACGTTGTTGACAGTGGTGACAGCTAGGGTCTCCCACCTCTGCCAGAATTTACGGAATTTACCGAATTTACCATCTCAATATTTAAATCTCCTGGCCCTTGTAAATAAACAAAATTCTAGGAATTGTAAATTTATATGTTGCATGTATGTGTGGATGTTTTGACTTTATAAAAATAATGTCTTCCGATGATAAAAATGCTGATACTGCCAGTGAACTGTGTGCTCAAACCAACCGCAAGCGCGCTAAAAAGGCTATGCCCCACGAAGCTATAGGTAACCGCGATCCGAGCGATTCTACTAGCTGCCCGCTAGTGCAGCGGGAGCCACTATGTTGCGGATGTAAAACGCGTTTTACTCCACTAAGTTCGCCCGCCAACGAAAAACAACAATCATATAGATCGGCCATAACCGCAACCACGACAGCCACGTAATCGCACAGAACTGCGGTCTCGTGACCGCGGTGAGCGCGGGTAAAAATCGCTCTTTGAATTTTTATCTTTAATGCTAAGCTTTTGAGCTGTTTTTTTTTTATTATTTATAGTTGAATCGGTTGCACTTGTCGATTGCATTCATTGAAGCTCCTTGAGATATACAGCATTATTCGTTTTCAACGTCATTATGTATTCTCTCTAATGAAATGTCAGAAAATTCTCATAATTTCTGGCATTTCATCAGACATGATGTATGAGAAAGGCACTTCTTGATTTTTTTCCGTCAATTTTTCATACTTTTCTAATAGTTATTCTTCTACTAGGGATAGAAACACATCCAAAATCTGAATCTGAAAGATGTTTGATTAAGATGTCGCACTCGCATACTAAAGATATGCGATTTTTTCAAGGTATCTTTTATAATAGTTAATTTAAAATAATAATAAACCCGACAGACTGTATTGAATATATGAATATGCCTACTGTGGAGAAGAATATGAATCGAATGACACCTCATTATCATTATTCAAAATCGGTAAAACAAGCCGTTTAGGTTACAGGAGGTCACAATGGAACGACATATACATTCATACCCGCGATAAACCTTACCATCCTGTCTCTCAATCAATCTCATTCCTATCACTTCCGTTTGGCGGTATGCAACAAATATTGCCAACTTTTTGTGTAGGTTTTGCACTACTGATTGTTTTTTTTTTTTTTACTGATTTTTTCAATACAACTAAAGAGGTCCTACATCGTTCGTAATTTCTGTCAAAATTTAGCGTATTTACCTGTGAAGGTTTTATTTTTTTAACCTTTTCGATTCAAAATTTGTTTTTCCAGTATGTGAATGACATTTTTTGACACGAACCATCAGAACAGAATGACAACAATTCAATACAGTTATTTAAAACCGCGATGTAATAATTACTGAGATCTTTATTTAAACTAAAATGTTAAAATTTACAAATCGTATAGGAACTTACATAAAACTTTAACGAGTGCTTCGCATTACCAGGGTCGAGGCCGATTTTGAAAACATATTAAATGCGTTCCTTTCAAGCTGTGCGTAGTTTACGCGCTCTAAACTCTAGCGGAATACAGAAGAGCACGAATGTGTCGGGGTCAGCGCCGCAGCGAGGATCGCGCGGAGACAACCAGCTTGCGGGCGCGAGGGCTCGCAGCTGTGGGAGCCCTCGGGGCGCAGGCGCCGCGGAGTGCGGCCGCGCCCGCGCATCTCGTAGCAGCCAGTCGCGGCGCCGCTGCTACGTGGGCTGCGTAGCGAAGCTCGTCGATTCTTTCTTAATTAATTACTCTTAGTACTACTTTTTGTCTTTGTTTAACTTTTGGTCATTAGTAAGCGGAAAATACAAAAATAATGCATTTTAATTGTCAACGTTGCTAATTTTATTTATTGAGTATTATATTGTTAAAGGCAATCGTTCTTTGACGTTAACAAGTTTACTCTTACGTCCAATAGTGGATTGCTTAATCCTTTTTTTTATGGAATAAGACAGATTTGCAGATGTGTTCCCTACCTTACCTTGATAGGGGTGGGAATAAACAGGAAAAGGCATATTTACTTATCTTATTCATCCCCTCTCCCGCCCAATCCTGTTCCCCTTTACTTCTTATTCATTATAAAAAGGATGGGAAGGGAAAGAGGACTGACATCGGAACTCCGGAACTTGAATCACACTACACCCTAAATCCTAATAGAGTTTAGGACGTAGTCTGATAAACTACTTCTTAAAATTTTGTAGAGTTTAGTTAAATCTGTACAAAATTTTAAGAAGTAGTTTATTCGGCTGCGAGCTGACTGTGACCTTCGTAATATCGAGAGAAACTAGGAGTAATGACATGAGCGTATACAACGAGTGTTGAGAAGCAGCCATAAGTCTTTCTCAAAACTAGTCATTGGGGAATTATGATTGTGTTGGTAGCAATTCCATTATAAAATAAAATAAAAACATTTATACATTAATAAATTTCATATTTAATTGTGCACATGATATTCAAATGCTTAAGGTCTAACATTACATTAGGACTTAAGATGTTGGCCAATCGGGTTGAAACAAAAAGTTTTCAAAATAAATATATTATGACAATAAACTTTTGCAAATAAATTATAGTACATTATGATAGCTTGTTTATCTTAGATGGAACTATTATTGTAAGAAGTATATATTGAGGAGTTCGAAAGCAAAGACGATGTAACTAGGCACTACTCGTTTATTTTACACATATTCCGCTATAATACATATTTACAAACGTAAAAACGAATAGAAAACGACACAAATAAAAAAAGTTTGAGCAGGGCGGCGCCGCCGCCTCCTAACTACTTCACATACAAAAAACATATACACTAACTAGGAGAGTCGAGACGCTCCGCGGCACCTTCGACCCAAATGGCCACGACCGGGTGTTCGCAAACACGCACGCGGCGCTAGTGTCGCGGTCTACGAAACATCAATTTTTGAATTCATATTTTACCTAACTATTTTTTTGGCATATTGAATGCACGTGATTTAAAGTTATAATAAGTTATTTAATTTAAAGTAAACCGGTTTAAGGTCAGCATCCGCGATCAATATGACTGATTCAATATACTCTTTGTATCGTGATTTGTAAATATTTATTACAAACTTTCCGAATTGCGCCAATAGATTCCTAGTGTCGTGAGGTGGAACAAAGTTATGAACCGTCCAACCGGCGCTAGGAGTATGCGAGAGCGTGTGCGCAAAGCATCGGACACCCGGGTACCCGGGTGAAACATATAGTTTCTCGTGACCAGTCAAGTATCGAAAGTGTTCGCTGCGTTAAGATTTCGGCTTCGATGACTCTCGAGCCTCGAGCCCAATGTGAAAGTGAGACGAGCAAATTGAGCCAGAGGCGCGAGCCGCATCGGCCGGTGCCGCCGGCCCACTCCGCGGCCGTCCGCGGGGCCGTCGCATGCGATGGAACGGATGCGATGGCGCGGCGGAAGGGTGGGAGGGCGCTCGTTTGCGGCCGGCGGCGGAGCCTCTCGATATTGCTCTAGGCGCTCGCGCATTAGATGATGGAGGTGATCAGCCGCGCCTTGAAGTTGACTATCCTTTCGGAGGTCTGCGCGATGCGGAGGATGAGGTCCTGGATGAGGTTGGCGATACCGCGATTGGCGATGATGAAGAGGCGTGTGATGGGGCCGGGCACGCCTTCCGTCAAGTTGTCGCCCTTGCCCGCATCGTGTTCGTCAGCTGCGTCACCACCGCCCGAAGAGCCGGACGACGAGCCCGCGACCAACTGCAACATGACCGCATAACATACACTTACTACTGCGACTCAAGTACACAGATACAATACTACGCTACCTCTACTACGCTTCATTACATGGTCTCTACCGCTACACGCATTGCTGCAACCACTCTGTACGTTACGATAACATTATATTACACTTATGTAAATACTATTAATACGTTAGTTATTTGTTTTCTTGTTGAACTACAAGTACTATGTTAGTCTAAATTATTATATTATTTTAAATAAAATGACAAATACTTAATTAGTTAAACTAAAAAACATACACATTATAAAATTAAATTAGGTTTTATCAATTTAAATGTGATTAAAAATACGGGACAGAGGATGAGAATAAAGGAAAACCGGGAACACGAGGAAACAGCTACGACGCGACTACGATACTAGCGCTAAGCGGAACGGCCATGTCACTAGACGCGACGGCGACTCGATCGGATGAAACTGCAATCTACGAGTGTGTTTGTGTGTAGCGCTATGTGGGTGCATGTTTGTGGAGTGTACTTGTGGGTCGTTGGGGTCCAGGGTGGCGGAGTGCGAGGCCGTGAAGCCCACGTTGAGCGAGTCGGTGCCCGCGAACAAGCGGAAGGCGGAGCCCGCCGCGCGCGCCATCGCCTCTGCTGGCCGCTGCAACATCATACCTCCTCACTCGCACCGGCGGCGTCATCTCTGACTCTCGTCTCCGTTAAATGACTAAGTCAGTTTCACTTCGACGCTGACAACTAACCGTTAAACTGTAGGCCGCAGAACCACAGAGGGTTTTTATGCCATCACGCGCCTACTGTTACAGTGGTTATGTAGCAGAGTAGGGAACTCGTATGTATTTTTTGAGATATGTGTGACCAATACGAAACTCATTGTTCTGGACTAGATCCTCTGTTTCTTCATCAGTGGCAATCTCACTAGGAGTGAGAGGATCGAGCAGCGTGGCAACTCACACACACGCCACAACGATATCTATTAAACCCACAGAAAGATGGCATGCAGATATTATACAACACTGCGGTGTTATCAACACGGACGGGCTCAAATTAAAACAACGATACATACTCGCACGATATCGAACAAGAAGTTGCCGGATCCGCCGCCGGACGAGCCCGATGATTGTCCGAAGTTCAGGAATCTGTTAATGAGATTATATTGTTGTATTTGTATAGCACGCATGCAAAATGCATTAACGTCGTTCAACTCCAAGCTTAGACAGATATCACGACCTTTCATTTGACAGTGACATGTCCTGATGCAATTCGCGCGGGTCTTTAACATTCGCACATTGATGAATGTCAGTTACAAATGTTCTCATTGTTACGCTTTTGTAGCATGCCACCGTTCCGGTCGATATACTTACCCGTACAGCCTATCGTTTGGCGATATTACCATATACCATTGTATCAACTAATTTTCACACAATTTTTTGAGTATAGCTTTTTAAATTCAGCAATATAAAATACCTCTTGTCCCTGTTCTCCTCGTTGTCATCGGTGTCCTCGAGGGTTATCTCGTCGATGGAGGCGGAGTTGGTTTGCGCGGCGGTCTGCTGGTCGTCCGCCGCCGCCTGCTGCTGCTCGCCCTCCCCGAAGGCGACGCGCACCTCGGCCTGCTGCGACTCCGCGCCCGACAGCAGGTTGTCTTCGGCGACCGAGTTCTGCAAGAGGGCACGGCGGTCAGTCACCGATGTATGACAAGGGGACAATGATCATGTGATGGCGGGCGACGATGCGATGGGTGGCGGTGACGGTGACGGTGACGATGGCGGTGGTAAGGCGCGCGGTCTGCGCGCGCCCGCGCTGCCGTTTCCGGGCAGGCTGGGGGTGACCACATGCGACCTCATACCGGCAGGAAGAAGAGCGCGCGCTTGCGCCGCGAGGACTCCGTGGTGGTGGTGGTGGTGTTGGTGGCGTCCTCGTCTTCCTCGTCCTCATCCTCGTCGTCCTCCAGGTCGACAGTGCCGCCGTTCATCCTGCCCTGGTTGCGGTTTCCCCCTAGGAAAAGGCGCAGGAACAGTGGGCCAAACGTCCGCAGCACCACGCTCGTGAGCTGCTGTACCTTTTGTTCGATTATCTAGAACATACATCGCGCTTAGGAAGCCGACGACAGAAACGATTTTGCACAAAAATACCGATCTCCTTAAATAAAATGTCACTAATTGTCGTGGACCAGGACCTGAAATTAGCTGCTGTATTTAATATAAAGCGAATCCAACGTTCACGATAAAATTAAACGGGGAAAGAACAATACTGTGAAAACAATGTGTTATCTTGTTGCATTTCTTAATTAGTAAATATCATCGGCAGTCGTCGTCCGTACGCCAGTAGATTGTAAATTAGCTTTGCTATTTATGATAACAGCATCCATTGTCAAAGTTCTTGTTCTATATACAAAATAGTTAATAGCACGTTGTATGTATATCCGGCGCGGTGCCGCGCTGATAGTTTTGGATGTCAGCGTTACCTGCGTGAGCGTGGGGAAGAGCTGTCGCAGGATGCCGATGGTGCGCTTGTTGCGTTCGCTGAGCTCGGAGCCCGGCGCCCCGAGGTTGAGCGTCGCGAGAGTCTCCTGAAACAGTACCGGTCACAAGTTACATACATACATGTACGATATGAACACACATTGTCTAAATATAACTATTAATACCAGGACAACTAAACGAGGTCCACTCTACTGTCCTCGCTACTGTCCAGCCACAGACAGCGGGTCATCAAAGATGTCAAAACAGCTAATAGTAGGTACTAACCGAGGTTACTTCATTCACTAAATGTATGAGACATATTGTGTATAGATCGTGTTGTAATAAAGGAGGATTTCGTCCGTGATGGCGGAAGCGAATCGCTATAGCTGTCGGGATTTGATTTTAACTGCCGCTTACGACGTAAAAAGTAAAATAGTTAATTTGAACACTATTTCATCTTACTCGTTAAAGTATGATTTCAATTGATCTTTCGCGGTATATCTGTAGAAAACAATGAAATAATAGTGGCATGTGGCAATACAAGTTCTCACAGCACTGCGGCGGAGTTATGGCCGATCATTATTCTGTCGAAGTTAATTTACATCTGAAGACATGCGAGATGCGAGGCGCGAGGTGATTAGTGAAACCGATGGCCTGTAACTTATGCTGACGGCTGACGGGCGCTTACATTATCTTATTTAATTTTAAGTAAAAATAAAATAACTTATTATAAATTTGCATCAACGATATTATTATTTTTCACACAATATTAAATTAGCTTGCTGACGTACGTCAGAAAGTTCAGTCTGATCTTTCAAAATCAACTTAATTGAAAAGAACGTGAAATTGTCCTATTTTTTTATCTATCCAAAGAACAACACAATCTGTTGTTTTCAAGAATTTGTTGTCGGAACCATATCGCCTCACGAGGTTCTAGTGAATTAAGTCCGCTTCTTTTTTGTCATTTTTTGCTGTATTAATTTATTTTATGCGTGTTCTTAAATAAACCTTGTAATTAAAGTATAATCCGACTAAATATCGTTTGAAAACGAGAATAATTTCAAATTCAGCTTTTTGCCTTTTTGAGATTTTTTGTCATTAAATAGCGCCAGTGATCGTTAGCAAAGTTGTTTTGTAATCCGACTTAATTTGTCCTTCACTGGAAGTTCCAGGCTACAGAGAATATTAAAATCAATTTAAAATCGCTCTGCAAAGTTTTTCAGACATCTCCAACTGAAGTTAAATTTAACTTCAGTTGTCTTTGTTAATACCGTCTGTAGCCAATAGATAAAATATCTATCAATTAATGGCTGTGTGAAAATGATATGTGTAAGAAGGGTGTGAATTCAGATATGATGGCTGATAGAGGGATGTGGAAGAGAAGTATGTACTAAGTATTATTATCGACTGTGTTTTTGAGAAAAAGTTATGTTAAGGCATAGAAAGTCTAACCACAAACTGTGTAGTTAAATGCTGATAGGAACTTATTTGTGTGTACTAGTAACCGGTTGTGATTATGTCAGCGTTGAGTCCGGTTCAAAACGACTTCGAGAACTGAATATTGATAGCAGCTAGTTGATGTACAACATATAGCACGAAGCGTGCGCCACGCGCCAGGGAGGTGAAGTTCGTCTAAACGCTGACACTCGCCTGGATGCGACCCTCCAGAAGTTAGCCACTTCTGGTTCGTGTACACATGTATCAGTCACGTCACTATCAAATATGTCCACGAGTTGTGTCTATGCTAGTGATGTAAAGTGTTGTGTCACTTAAAATGTCATGTTCAACGATTTT
>JWHW01026320.1:0-12185 GCA_000931545.1 Papilio glaucus
CCACCACGCACGCACGCCTCGCGCACATCTCGCCCCGACATTACGCAGACTTCGTCGACTTCCTAGGTACGTACACCTCCATCACGCTCGCGCTTCGTGCCTCGCTTAAATATCCGCCACAGTCACATGGGATGTGGAAGAGTGTATATAAAGATGAAGCAAAAAAGAGATATGAAGGGGGTACGATTTAGGTCATCTAACTCTTTAAAATGCATAAGTAGTTCATATAAAAACATCTACTTCACGCCTGTATTCTGCCGAGTCTCTCTGGTACTGTATTTTCAAGGTAGTGTTCTCGTCGAACTGGCCTATTCATTCAATGAAGGGATGAGTCGATAAGGAGAAGAATTGGAAATGTTGAGAAGGGCCTCCCTTGTATCTCACTCTTTAGACGTGCCGCCTCGTAAATACTCTTACTTTGAGGCCGTATTTTGTTGGTACTCCTTTTCGTGGTCACATTAATCTTACCTTGTAACAGTCGATATTTTGGTTTATCATATTTTAGATTAGGTAAAGATACACCCCCTTTGTTGTTTTTTTCTTATTGTACAGTTTTAAGATATAGATCATTACAGAATAGTGTATACGAATAATAGTAACATATATCGAAGAATACATTGTATCTTTTACACCCCTACAACCCCCACCACCACACATACAACCACCATAGTGATACATGTGGACATTGAGGCTACTACCACTCACAATCACAATCGCTCTGTGATGTCTAGTTTTGTTTAAAAAGTGAAATAGAGGGACACATCAGTCCATTTTTGTAGTAATAAATAGATAATGTTTTAATTTAATTTCAGGCAAAGCACGTGACACGTTCGCGTTGGCGCACGACGGGCCGCATCAGTTCGCCGCGCTGCTGCAGGAGATCAAACTCAAATACAAAGGCAAGAAGAAACTTATGTTCCTCGTCAAAGAGAGATTCGGTTAGTTAGCCAACTGCCGGTTTACTAATGTGCAATAGTTTTCAAATACAGTTATATTGTTTTGTTGACGTTGTGCAATAGGTCGCTGTATATACAAGATTACTATTCGGATTACAGTTAAATATGTTATTAGACCTAACAATACGGTATGTACAGTCGGTGCCGTTCGCGGTATTCCACTTACAGATAAATTGCCTTGTTTTGTTGCACCTTGCAACTTCCTTTCTCCCAAATAACCAATTAGGTAACAAATAATAATAGAAAGCAATAATAAGTCGTGTACTACTCTGCATCCCTGTGCGGTTTTATTACCACTGTCTTTGTTTTCCGTTCTTAAGTTGTGCGACCTCTACTATTTAGACGAAATCATTATAATCCTAATACTCCATTGTCACAACATTGACCAACCATTTTTTCGTTCAAACATATTTAAAAGCTCTATCCTAATGGTTATTATTTCCGCGTTGTCGTCTCAAGGCGTACGAAACGTTCAAAGGATTGTCGCTTGTAAGGTGGAATACCGCCACCGGTCCTGATAGTACGTGGCTTTTAGAAAATGATTCATATTAAATATTGCCATATTAACTGAATTGAACGTTAAATTAATGCAAAAAATTAAGTTCCATATATCAAATTTCAAATTTGAATATTGTTAATAGCAACAATGAGCAATGCAATAGATTTTTTATATCATCTTTCTTTTCATCGTCTACCGAACCGGTCTTGTTCTTTAAAAGTATTATTTTTTATTGTAATTCGTAAGTTATGCGTGAGGTGAGTGGACATGTAAACTAGGTAACATTGCAATGATCTCAATGATTCCGTTTTGTATATAATATTAGATTTATGTACATATAGACTAATTAAGATATAGAACCTAGTTTATGTATGTAATACTAGGTTTACTTTATTCTAGTACACGATTAACGCCTGTATCAATTGTGACGTGTAAAAATAGTGTGTAATAATGCCTGGCTCGCATGACGACGTTGTTAATATCAATATTGTAGCATAAACGCTTTAGTAAATAAATAGATTTAGTGATTTTTTTTAGTGCGCCGTTCGTATAGCGTCCAATAGCAATGGAAACAAACATGGTTAATAAAAAAATATGACACAACACCAAAGAAGTTAAATATAAGTCATTCCAAAAGCGTTACTCCACGCCATCTTTATTTCAGTATTGTCAAGTATTCAATATGTCTACTTTTCTATGAATTAAGTTAAAATCTTGTACTATTTTTGATATTATCATACCGTCATTTTGTTTATAATACGAATATTA
Organism: Papilio glaucus; assembly: GCA_000931545.1. Classification (NCBI taxonomy): domain Eukaryota; kingdom Metazoa; phylum Arthropoda; class Insecta; order Lepidoptera; family Papilionidae; genus Papilio; species Papilio glaucus. The sequence continues at coordinate 2,224 of JWHW01026320.1, forward strand.
CTAACTTTGCCGTTCAGAATTTAGGGACATCTGCTACAATAACTAGTAGCATAAGAGTACCGAAGTGGTAGCCCTTAAAGTTATGTATACCTTGTTTCATAGCAAGATATAATTGTTGTAAACAAACAAACGTCATTTACCTTACATGCTGGCCATTACACTTTTTATAGTTTCATCGGGAATGTTTTGTGAAAAACATGAGATAAAGTGAAGTGAAATTGTTTAATATGGATAGTTAATGTTATAAGGTAACATGAGAAAAAGTTGTTTTTTCGAAAATATTTTAGAATTTACGAATTTTAACTACACACCTTTGTTTACAAAAATCCCATCTTGCTGTGAAACAGTGTAATGAATACGTGTCAAAGAGTATAATAAATTCAGAGAGATATAGCAGGTTATGACATTCGTATAAAGGCAATCTGACGTGTGATTTTGTTTCGGCGGGAATTTTCGTTACTTTTATTTTCGAATGCTTTTATATTAACGTAGAATTAGATTAATTTCTTTTAACAAGAAGTGCATTTATAAAGATAGAAATGTTTAATAAATATAATAACATTTGGAGAATGTTCAAAAATATTGTATGAAACACAACAGTTTAGTTTTGTAAGCCGTGAGGGATTTTGTTAACTTCGTTGATTCAGCTAAACAATTCTGCCATCATTGAACTCGTATTTGCCATTTTTTAACCGACCAAAAATGACAGAATTACCAAATTTATAAAAAAATATATCAAAGCAATGATTTAAATACAAAGATGTCTGAAGTTGACAGTTGACGTTTTCAAACAGCGTTGCGTTCGAGGGGAGAATTCATCTCCATAAACCTTGTTCACACTGCCGAAAACTTTCACATAAAACATTGAAATCTTTTTGAGAAAACTGAGATGATTTGTTTTACCTGAATGTTTCCGGCAGTGTGTCTCTCGGTTATATATTTTTTTATGAAACAAGGTGGCAAACGACCAAGCGGGTCAATTGTTTTTAAATGACAGTTACCCCAAGGCATTGCCTACCTTTAATTACACAGGGGATAGACAGGAAAAGTATACTTATTTTTCCTTATTCATCCCATGCCTATCCAATCTTTTTCCCGTTCCTAATCCTATCCTTATTAGGACAGGATTTGAAGTGAACTGAAATTTGACCTCCGGGAAGTCACTTCACAGACGAAACGCAGAATGTTTCTACTTAACGCCTGTCTTCAGTGAGGTCGGTATTTCACCGGTCGAGCCGGCCCATTCGGGTTACGGGCTCTACCACTGTCAGACGAAAAACGCCCTACAGATTGAATTTAAAAATACCGTAACCTAAACCTGTCAAATCGTCCCGGTTTTTTTTAATACGAAATTAATTACTCACTTTTCGTCTTTTGTATTTAAATCTTTGCGAATACATCGTAACAGACCGAATTGGAAAATAGAACTGTTATTGAACCTTACAATATATTTTAATTAATTAATTATTCATTCAATTAGTAATCCACAAGAAACCATTTGTTTAACTGGCAAAGTTGCTGGTTACTTAATACCAAATTGTTTCTTGTGTTGAAATTTTGTTAGAAAATCGGTGGATAATATAACCAGTTTTAATTTCATAATTATAAAAAATAATACTGTAATGCAACTTTTTTTCAATGTTTCATTTAAATAAATTAAGCAATGTATGGGGCAGGACATTTTGCTTTAGTGCATGTATGGCAACATTGTTATGCTATTTTCAGACTGAGTACTTTACAGAATATCAATTAACTAACTTAGCAAGTAATGTTAATGGTACAATATATTAGAGTAAATTTCATAAAACATAAAAGAAAAATATCTTCATATATTCATATGTATACCTCGTTTCAAAGTAAGATAGAATTTTTGTAAACAAACATTTACTAAACATGGCGGCCATTTATACTTTCATCGGAAATGTAGTTTTGAAGAAATCGTGAGAAAAAGTGAGCTAATATTATAAGGAAATGTGAGAAAAAGTTTTTCGAAAATATTTTTGAATACTCGAATTTTAACGTAAAAACCTTTGTTTACTAAAATTCCATCTGGCTGTGAAACAAGGTATGGTTCGGTCTGAACTAGGCGTAAATTGTATCAACTTTATTTTACACGTTAATTAATTTAATAAAGCAAATAAAATCGTTAATGTCGAGCAATAATTTAGTAGCCTTAGTCGGTCTGATTAAAATAACTTTTTTATCTACTTGTATCGAATATATTTTTTTTATAATTCACTTTTGATTTCTAAAATTATTTTTTTAGTAGTGTAGAAATAAATTTGGCCAAAACTGCCCATTGATTAATAAAGAATAACCTTTACTTATATGTATTGTTGTCGGGCAGTTACAATTTAAACTGAACGTCGAATTGTTTGTGCATTTAACAGATTATAAATTATGTTTTTTTTTAGTTTTGAAAAATCTTTGTCAAGATTTATATTTTACTTTTATCATAGAAAACAATTTTAGAGGACAACTGTGGAATAGAACATTTTGTACGACTTGCCCAAATCAAATACCCGAGCTGATGTAATCTCAAGTGCCTTGAGGCAAGTCCCACCGACTGTCCGACCGACGCAACCCGGGCGCCGCGCCGCTCTTTTGTATTTGTGTTGTACGTTAAACGTGGACACCCTTCACTGCTGATTAAGAAGGTGATAATAATTTCAATATAAACAATTGAAAACATCCATGACTTTTATTGCCCTTTATCCTGTTACGAGCGAAGCTACACGGGCACCGGTATTGCGTTGTCTGCTGCGACGACGGAGTCGTGACTCAACAACGGTGGTACTGAATTCATCACATGACGTCTTAAAAACTAATAGGGGAAGATAGAAGATAGGAAGTAGGGTAGGTAGAAGTTCTTAAGGGAATAGACGTTAATCAAGAAGTGAAGAAGACATTCTTAAATTAATAAATAAAATAAAAAATCCTTTATTATTATTATAATTATTTATACATCCAACTTAATGCGTGTATGTACCGGCGAATAGCACAACATCTTTATGCAGTATAGCATATACGAATGGCCGATACAATTTGAACTCCAGGGGCACTTCCTCTTGTATCAAACATCTGAATTGAATATGTAAACCTGCAACAGAAAACAACACTTACAAGAACGTAAATAATAATAAAATCAATATCTAGTTTGAAATAAAAGAACACGTGAAGTACTATGTATTTAACTAGGTGCTTAATTTTAAAATTGATAATCCTGTTTAGAACTATATTATGAAAAAGTATTGTCGTCGGTCCTTCATAATTTTATTTGCAGAATATTAGCGCTGGTTACTCCTGCGAAGACCGGTGTGAAGTAGAAGTATGCTTCTGCATTACGTCTGACGAGTGAGTTGCCGGAGGTCCAATTTTAGTCCTCCTTTTTCCATCCTTTTCTAATAAGGATAGAATAGGAAGAGGAAGTGGATTGGATGGGACGGGACACCTTCTCCCATAAAGAAATGATATGATAGAAAAAATGTTACACGTATCATTTTTTCAAACTTGAGCCAATCAAATTTTTAATTTGATACTAACTATAAAAAAGGATATGATTGAACTTTCTTACTAGTAAACGCGGCGGCAGTTGTGCCGCCCTCATCCACCTTGATGATAGCCTCCTGGAACACCTCCGAAACTTTCACACCCTCGCCTTTGATTATGCCAGCGGCGTATTCAGTGAAGATTCTGCCCGCACCTTCCTATTGTCAAATTAACACATACGAAAAACGTATACACCAGTAGTATACACATAATAGGCAAGTTGCTGGATGGTATTTCCTTATTATTATAACCAGCCAGACTAGCACACGCAACAGTATGAATGCCTTTCGAAGAATACGTGATAACACATGCTTATAACAGAGCATGCTTAAAACTAGCACGCTCTGCGGATGTTCACATTTGCTAGCAATTAGTGTGATAGTTTTATAAAAGCATACTCAAAGCAAACAATTGTACACAAATGCTATTTAAGCGTATGCTGTTGATGAAATTGGAAGATTATTGAAGAAAATTAAAGTCACCGAGGCAAAGATATAAGTAAAAGTGTCAGTTCAAAGCTATAAAAATTATTTGAAATTTGATGAGCTACTTTATAAAAATGAAAGCGTCGTATAAAAACAAAATACTATAAGTGTTTTGTTTTTATACGAGATGCTAAAGTAATAATGGAAATAACATTAAGATATCTATCTCTTAGAGATTCTCTATAGACATCAGCGCTTTACAGGCGCTTTACTCGACATAGTGGCTCATTTGACGTTAAGTCGTTATGATGAGAAGGATGGTACGCACTAGTTAGGCATGAACCTCTTATGAAGTATGCCTACCATATATCAAAAATATGGACGCCAGTCGTATGTCTAAATGTCCTATATGTACAATGAGGATGACAATTAAGTAAGCACTCCCGAAAATATACGTGTGTTATGCTTGCTATTTGTTGACGGCGAGAAGTCTGGGTAAGAAATATTGGAAATCCCTCAAAAATGCCGTAAGCATATATATATTGTGTATATAAAAATATGATATAAAGCGATAAAGAAAAAAAAAACCTTTTCCAAAATATTTTTCAATTTATGCTTCGCCTTAACTTCAAATTTCGGCATCTCCAGATGCACCTTCATCTTTGTCATACTAAAATTCCGGAGGATCCTTAACATTCCAAATCGCGCCAGCTTCTCTAACAACATTGGTAATCCACCTAGATAATCTGGTAATATCAGCAGCATCGTGAATTCTGAGTCCTGGTACGGTAGTTGTAGAACCTTAAAAAATATTTTATTTGGTTACGTTAGAGCAGACATCAACCAGACGTAGATCCAGTCCTCAAAATAGAGGTCACAAAATTGGCCAAGTATACTCAGACTCGTAGTATGAACTCGCTCATGATCGATATAGTGCATTCCTACAGAGATGTTATTTCTTACAAAGAAGGTGTTTGCACATCACAGTGTAACATTTGTACTCTAAACTATTAAAAACTGATTGAAAAAAAAATGAATTCATACACCTTCAAAAGATATCAAATTAAATTAAACACGCAGTACTTCTCTGCGTTCCGAATCACTGCTTAAATATCATCAGCCCGTCCAACTCAATAGACCTTGAGAGCGTGACGTCACAAGTCTTAGAGTTCTAAGCATTCTCATCATGCCCACAGTGGTGGATCCACGTTTTGGCGTGTCGTGTGTGGCACATCTATGAAAGTGTATTTACGATGATATGGTACGTAGTCGGTCTCCAGCGTCTGTACTTACTCGAGCTCGTAGAGCGGAGCTCTCACCGTATAATAGAGTCTGGGTCAATTGCATGGTGGGCTTCATAACGGAATCTGTTTCGTTTATATAGAATTCTTTCTCTTCTGTGTCAGCCACCTCGAATGGATAGCTCCAATTTCCCTGCAAATGTCTTAAAATACATTTATCAAAATAAATAATCCTAATGAAAATTCTGTAACGATGCTCATTTATATGTAGGTTGATACATTATCTATTTCAATAGACCAAACAGTATCATCGTAGTATGAGAATTTTTGTATAGATGGCGCTTTCATTAAAATGTAGGACGCTTTCCCGTTTTGTATCTGTTAGGACTTAAAACGCTGAACAAAAAAGGACGCCATAAAAGTAACAAATTTGAGAAATTTACCTGGAAATAGATGATATTGAGAAGTAGCGCAACCGTGTCAGGGGTCAATGTATCCGGTGACACTGCATTTTTTATGTTGCCACCACTTTTACGGTCGGCCTAAAATGTTCATAATATGAAATTTATATTTGTTTTTTAGTTTATTCTTTTACTTCATGTCAAACCATTATGGTACGATTTTGACGGAGAGTTAATAAATCTAGAAATAACTAAGATTTGCTATCTTATGTTTAAGGTGTCGAATTAAACCGCTTTATAGTCTGGAATTTCTATTTTAAAATTATGCCAGCGTAGGCATCCGCAACAAACAGATGAGTTGCAAATGCGTTGCTTATCTTTATTTTGGACCGAGATAAGAAAAGGATTTTTTGTTTTCCTAATTAACCCCCGTCCTTAACCCTCTTCCCCTTTTCATTATTTCCTTAAGGGGAAGAGGACTGGAATGAGGCCTCAGGAATCTTATTCATTTACGAAACACACAATTCTTCTACTTGACGCCTGTCTTCTGTAAGGTCGTGGTATTTGACCGGTCGAAGAGACCTGTTCGCGTAGCAGCTGCAGTCATAATTTTTTTAGATTTTTTTTACACAAATATTGGCTTTAAGTATGATTTGATTAAATACCGGCTTCTTAGCTACATCGAAAAATAATTATATTTCTAGTTAATGGTAATACACTCTATCTTGGCAGTCAAGACGCACCCATTGGTTGATCGATTCGGACGCAGCCTGTGGGTCGTTGAAGTCCAGAGTGCTCGCTTCGCTGTGGTACCGTTGCGTGGCGAGAGTCAAGAACTCCTCCTCCAGCTGGTATTTGTTGGAGACACAGACCTTGTTAGCTAGCGTCAATTGCTTGGGGTCCATGGAGGCGAAGGTCTCGCTAAGAGATTCAAACGATTCCTTCATCTGAAACAATAATCTTGCGTCTACAAAAGGGTTTTTCAACAAGAACTTTGTTTTCTAAAACAAAATAAAACAAGAGTTTAGATGAAGATGATTCAATGTGACGAAGAGATGTATTACGAAGAGAAAAGTTTGTCAATTATGAATGAAAAATGTTATCTGGCAAATGTCCACCGCGACCACGCTGACAGATGTCGATTCTTTCATCAAAGTTTTTAATCACTTTTTGGCAAAATGGCGGGTTCATTTCGTTAATCACGTCACGGATTTTGAGTTTTAAGGCCGCGATCGATTCGATTGGCTCCGTATAGACTCTGCCCTTAACATAGCCCCACAAAAAATAATCCAGTGGTGTTAAATCACACGATCTGGCTGGCCATTTAACAGCTGAATTTTGTGAAATTATGCGATCGGGAAATTTGGTTTGCAATAAATTGATTTGGCTGTGTGACATGTGGCACCGTTCTGTTGAAACCACAAGTCAATGGATCACGCTATCGCGAGATGTTAACATCTCAATTTTGGCCTATTATTGATGACATCGATATCACAAACATGTATTTTTCAAATTTTCTCGAAAGTTTATTCTACACACCGAATGTGTAATGAGTGGCGAAGATCTACACTTGGAAGTAAAATTTTGATAAAAACGATACTTTTATTTACCTTAACCAAAAATAATTTGGATTTCGCTACAAATTTTGAGTAGAGAGAAGTTTTAAAAAAAAATTACTCAAGTATGTGTGTCTCTGTACAAGTGTTTAAAGGGTGGTGGTGAGCTCACCACTTCTACGACATCAAAATAAGCTATATTTTCAGTAAAACTTCATACGAAATATCAGTTTTCAAGGAAAAATGTTCGGGACTTAGAAGATATGTGACAACTAAGTACTTCGGTGCGTTCCGAATTACACACGATTTATTGATTTTATTAAAGCATGGGATACAGTAACAGTTAGGTCGCTACTCAAAATGTTCAACTTACCTGATTGTAATCCACGAAGCCCATAAGGTCCCGGATATCCTCTCTGCTCGTCCCATTGGTGGCCGAGGAGTACAGGGACAGCAACATGAATACACCGAGAGGAGATGTGATCACATTTTTATCTTCGCTAGCTTCGTACACATCCTGAATATTACACATTTTTAAATTGAAAATTGAAACCGCGTTAGACTATATTTGGTAGGTTTAAAATCTTATAGGTTCGCGTAAACAACGTGCAAGACATGCGTGAATTTAAAACAGTGCCAAACTTTTTTTTTATTTAGACTTGTTTTTTTTTCTAATTAGTAATTTTAATTCCGCTGTAAACGCAACCAGCTGCCCGACCGCAGTAGTCTTATCTAATTCTAATAAGGAACGAAGTTTGAATGAAAGAACTACTTATTTCCTAAAAAAATATCTTAAAATTTCCATTCAGCAGTGGATGATTGTTGGCAAATGAAAAGGAGAAGAATAAAATCATACCTTTAGAAACTTCATTGAAGTTCGATCCAAAAACCCACGACCACTGAGTAACGAGCCCCGAGGAACAAACGCATCTTGACCAGCGAATAGAACTGAAACTGTATCGAATATAATGTTATAGTAGTAATCTACTTCCATTCCAAAACAGACTACAGACTAGAGAAGAACGCAAAAACAGTCTTTCGAAAATGCAAAAAAACGTAATCACGGTCTTGACTTGATACACGATCGTTTATCTAACGAGACGGAGGAGCAACGTGCCCACCATATTGCCTGGATACACAGTCGTTTTAACACAAAATGAGAACACCATCAATGTAGTCAAATCAATAAATACGCTTTATTAAGAATAACTCAAAAACAAGTGGTTAGATCTTGATCAAATGATGGGAATGAACAATAACACCCAACTTTCAAACAAAGGGAGCTACGCTCGGGCCTCTTTTCTTTTTGGCCCGGCGGGTTTTGAATCACTTGCGCGTTGTTTTTATTCACTTAGCACCTAATGGAAATTCGAATCTTTGACAGTCTCTATGGATGAGTTTGAGTGGTTATTATTTATTTATTTTGCCTACACTTCTTACTACGGATTGTACTTACAAAAAAGCAGCACCCAAAATTTGTCCATGTTGCGCACTGTACCTATCGCAGCAAACTGGTCCCCCACCACCCATACATCAGCTTTTATACAATATTGTATAAACAACTGACTATTCGCTATAACCGACGATTGAAGCCCAAGGTTTTTCCCAAAAGATAAAAATAGATATGAGTCTTCCCTGCCATATGTTGCGAAATAGAGGACAAGTCAAAACAAGCTGATTGCGAATTAAATTTGTACTACACTTCTAGGTTCCAACCGAGCTTCTATTGGATAATCACAAATAAGTCTATCTAGTAAAAAAATGCGCTCACCTTTTATCATCCTTTCAACATGTCCGCATCATACATTTCTCAATTCTAGTCAAAACATCCACTTTTAAGAGACACTTTCCTCTTATAACGCTATTTGTAATAGTATTATTTATCGTCACGCCAACATACTGCTTTGAACTTTGATCTGATGTTTAATCTGGATTATATGGATCGTATTGGTACACAGATTGGAGATCGATCTGAAAGTTAAACTAATCTGAGATTGATTCCTGTCTCGGATCGTGTACGCGACCACACCCAACATCGAAGTCGTTTGTAATTAATCATAAATCGTTGTAATTTTTTGGTTTACAATAAAAATAGTATTTATCATTTTTCTCATATGCAAAATATTTTTTTTTAGACGAGACTACGTCCAGCAGTAGGTGACTTTCGGCTGAAAGGAGGAGTTATTCTCGTGACTTTGTTAGCAGATATTCTTGAAATAAAGCGTTCTGAGATTTCGACTAGTAGATATTTAACCGACTTCAAAAAGGAGATTATCAATTCGTCTGTTATTATTATTATGTTGTTACCTCAGAACTCCGCTCCTCGTATATTGGTTATCTAAGCTTATTTCATTTCAATTCCTGACCCGCGTATCAGCTATCAGTGCGCTAATCGATGTATTCATATTATATTTACAATTTAAAGACATGTGCAAGTTATAAAACGGAACTAATTTCTCATATGTATACACAATTGCGTAGTTTTCCTTAATAATCACATTTAGTACATAGGAATCATTTATAAATATGACCTTAAAACCATTGACCCAATCGTGTATAATAATATGAGAGTTTTTTCCGTTATATAAACACAAAGTAAGAATATTTCTGAAACTGCAACATACTCTCATTTTATATTTTTATTAAGCGATTTTTGCTACTTATTAACTGATTCCCACACTGTAGAACTAGGAATAGGTTAAGAGGATAATGGATAGTGGCAACGACTGATACTTTAATGCATTTACCATTATTTGTCATGTTTTATCCCATCTAAAGTGGAAAAAGTAA
>JWHW01026320.1:29788-50402 GCA_000931545.1 Papilio glaucus
CACCGGTTCCCTGAACTTAGGCGACATTCCGGTGTCACGGGCGAGCGTATTTATGTCGCTCTATTATTACTCAGAAGTACAGTACGGTTTGCAGTATGTATATTGTATTTATTGCATTCAGACTTGTAGCACCACTTAATTAAGCTTTTGGTCTTTTTCGAATTTTATTCATTCCTTTCAATTGGAACATTGGAAATTGTCGTTTTGTTAAGAACAAGAAAACAAAAGAATTATTACTCATTAAAACTTTCTGACAACCAGTTTGAGAACCCACCCAGCAGTTAAAAAATGTGTATTGATTTAATAAAGCGGAAAATTTTGTTTTCTTGAACGGGCTAATCTTAAAGTACTCATATTAATAATCCTATTTACACTTGCGTAACACCGCAACGCACAAGCTAGTTCAATTATAAAATGGTGATGTGATTTGAACTGCTACCATCATTTCACGAATAAAATAAGCCCTACATTAATTAATGCTACGTTGACACTGCTTTACTAAGAATAGCTAGCGTAAATAGTATTGAATTTCTTATATGGTAAGATTACCAGCAAGTGTAATCAGTGGGAGAAACGTGTTCATAGACTCATCATAACGGATGCACCTGCGCATGGGAGTGTATACGATAAGCAATGCAATCACTTGCATATTCTCACGACGTTCATCTTACTGAGTGAGCAGTGAGAGAATTTGAAGCGTACATATCAGACCTCTGCCCCACCCTTCCAGTGGTCTCTCGCAACCTTGCCATGCTCCCAATTTGACCATATCGGCTGTAACTTGAAAAGATTTGATTTTGATTGTAGGCCTGAACCGTATTTCAGTATTTGACATGATCTACTTCTAACATTAGTTGCGTAACACTTCAGTATGTAATTAGGTTGAACATTATCGTGGCGCAAGTAGGCTGGGTTTGAGTTGTAATGTAATAGCCGCTTTATCAATGCGAGATAACGTTATCGCTCGTATTCGTGTAATGAAAGCGCCCCGAGGTTCCGCAACACAAGTAATTTGTCTGCAAATGATTATTCATTCATCAGTTTTGCTTTTAATATGCTACTAACTATAACTAAGCTATATATATTTATTCTTTGCGGAGGAGTTCAATCACATACACACTGTGATTGAACTGGTTTGATCGAATTTGAGGAAATATGAGGTTTGGCAAATCCAAACCTCATATTTCCTCAAATTCGATCATTCGTGGGTTCAGGGATAATTTACACCGTATATATATAAATATACTTTTACAGATATTACTTTTATAATTTAATTTACATTTGGCCACATTTAAGCTCAATGTTGTTAAAGTTGTTTCAAATATGGAATTTAAAAATTTTATAGGACCCTCCATACAACGCTACATTTTATCGATATCGATAAGCGTATTTCACTATTTAGCTCGTTAGGTTAGGTTAGGTTAGACGTCTAATATTTGCCTATTGGTTGATTGGAGATTTTATGCTAAAGTGAAGTTCGTTCTCTTCTTTGTTCGTATCCGAGCCTTTTATTAACGTAGTTATTACATTCTGTTTGTTTTTGACACATGTTACTAAAAATAACGAAGCTATTACAGATTTAAATAAACATCATTTTATAGCCTTTCGTTGAACTTACATTATTTTTTTTGTGGATTGGCGACTTTAAAATTAAGCTCACTCATTCGTTTCTCGCCACAAGAATACAAAAACTACGAGTACGTAATTTAAAAAAAATACTTTGTGTATAACCTATACCTCGAAGGAAGATAAGTGTACGAACATCACATTTCCAAAGTCATTAATTAACATTGCGATTTATCCTGAATATTTTATATACAGCTAATTATAAAATTTTAATTAATAAAAATGCGACGCCATGTCACAAGTGTTGCCAGCGCACAAAATTATATTAACAAATATATTTTGTAATTTCATTTTGATTAATATTTGCATTTCAGTATACATTTTAAAGCTGTTGTTAGTTATTTTTAATTTAAAATATTGAATACTATTTGCTTTGAGATTATTATTTTTTTAATATTTTATAAACGACGTTTAAATAATAAATACAAATAAATATTGCTTTTAAAAACTGTAAAGTATTTTATTTAAAATATGTTGAGAATATTCCCCAATTTGCGGCATCGTCGATGAGCTGGTAACGATGGCAAAAATCGAAATTCACTTTTGAATGTTGAATTTGGAAGGAACGTGGTATCTGGAGGTATTAATGCCAATACCATTTGCCATACACAAAAGTTAAAAAGTTAAACTGGCTTTACAAGTGTAACAAAAATTACGTAACATGTTTAAATACATATCGTGTGTTCTTATTTATCGTTTAATTACAAACCTCAGGCGCAATCTCATGCCGTGTGATACGGTGACCCAAAAGAATTAAAGCGAAACACCGTCTGACAGATAACAGGCACCGCCGTCCCAACCAAAATAATGCTTTAAATCACCGTTGGCAGATATGTATCTAGATCTGCTTAATAATTTACAGCTAAAATTGTACAATCTTTAGAAATAAAATGATAGAAGTTTCTGTTGTTCGCTCATCGCACAAAAACCACTGAACCATCTTGGTTCATCTTAAAGAATTTTGGGATTAACAACAGATTGGATCTAACACAATTTTCCACGGTCGAAATCATTCACATAAAACACATTGGAGAGATGACAATATGTTTTATGTGATTTTTTTCGGTTACGGTTACAAACAAACTGAGGCGCTACATTCTCGCAAAAATAATTTTCATAAAGGGGAAATAAGGAATTAAAGTTTGTATGGAAAACCATGAATTGGAATTTGGGGTTATATTTACAATCCCGGTAACAAATTTCGTTGAAGCGTTTTTGAAAAATCGATTTTAAGAAGATGGTACTAATTTTTGGTAAATTTCTATCAATAGTTTGCATTAATAGGAGGTTTTACTGAAAATTTATACAGCATAGAGGTAGAAGAAGAATGATGCTAACGAAGTCATGGAACTTAGTTCACTAAGGTGCGAAACCATATTAAATAAATATTAATAATTAAATAAGTTATTATTACTGCCGGTGTTCTCATATATATCATTCTGTTTAACTCAAAAAAAAACGAAATCCATGCAAAGCAATGATGTTCTGCTACCTGACACTATGGTAATTATTTGTACAACCAATTCTCGCGTAACGACACGCAATAACAAGTTAGATGCGCAGGCACATGCGTTGTTTGCGCTGCTTGTTAGAGCATCGTTACGTTTCTTCCAAACCAGTCGGCGTAATGCAATTTTTCTCTAGACTCGTTGTTTGTTTTCTCGTATATTTAATTGTATTCGCATTTCGAACTATTTAGTTTTCTTTAGTTTACAAATGACGAAGAATATAAACAAACGATCACCAATCAATCACCCTTTCTGGGTTTTTGATTGCCCATTACCGAAATAGACAGATTTTTCGCTTCTGTTTGCGACTCGATAATTGTACCATATTTGATAATGATATGTCAAGGACACGTCGCGTTTAAGTACATTTCGTTACACGAGAAAGAACGAGAAAGAAATAACAGAGAGAAAAGAACAAAGAAGATATATGTAGATGTAGGCGTTGCCCGCTAAACACATACAGCTTATGTATAGCGCGTTGTGTAATTCAGATTTTTCATAGTTTTTCTAATTATTTAAGTTTATAAGAAGTTTCACTACTTATTACTCTTTCAATTTAATACTTTACATATTCCGTGTGTATATTTTTTACGAGATGTCGACTATGTGTCAGCAATTACTGACGCTTTTCACACTCGTCCGCTAACAGCGCGCGCCGCCCGGCTGTAAAATTGTCACAGCGATGGCTTTCTCGTATTTCAATGTAACGCCGTGTTGCCATGCTCATGTTGTCTATTTTCAATTTATTTTGTAACTTATTTATTTTCGTGTCACGATTCTACGAGTTGCACTCATGCAACTCGTACAACAAGAAAAATATGTTAAAGTCTCAACTTTAACATATTTTTCTTGTCAACAGTCCACTCTAGTATGTATAGTTAACGGCAAATATCTTGGATATTTGTCAATATTTTTGTCGTAGTAGTAGTTTGCTGCATGTGTTCAATTATTTAGCATCTTAGACATAACGAAAGAACTGCGAGGGGGGAGGGGAAGACAATTGACGTATGCACCATGGATTACACTGGTGATAATTATTTTAATTTATCATCAGTACGCCGTTTGGAGTCCTTTGTCGATCATAAGCAATGACGTTGCTTGCGTAGGTGATTTAATTGACAAATACAACTGCGTGACTGTAAGTTTGATTCTCTCATACCCTTATAAAGAATTGAAGGTCTTTATCATTATTATAATAAGGTCTAATTTAGGTAAACACAGTTTCTTATTGTTATTCTAATGTAGCAGTTGAAGTGGTGCGTCGCAGCGAGTTGGACATCTGAAGTTGTCACTTGTTTTCTTTTACCATCCGTGACTCTCAGCCGGCCGTCGACCCTTTTCATAGTCCGTGGCGTAGGGCTGCCAACTTTTATTTTAAAGTGAACTATTTTTAGTGAATGATATTCTGAGAGTATTTCTTATTACATTCACTTCTCTGTGTCTTCATTGGCCCCAGAAAAATGACGTGTTTATTTTGTTTTAATTTTTGTAAAATTAGTTATTTTAACTGTTAGATATTTAATTTTAAAATCTGCCACAATGAATGTAATGAAGTAGTAAACTATGTATTTTATTGTTATTGTAAAAGGACATAAACGAATGTTATGATATTATGGGTAAAATAAGGAGCTTGGGTTATAAATAAAAAAATAACAAAAAACCCCAGTTAAACAATACATATTGTTTAGGTGTACTGCTGTAAAAAACCCATAAATAATTATAATTTTTTTTTCACTAGCTACCCTAAACAGTTACGGTAAACGTGTAAGCTGGTAGCCGGCAGCGAGTAGCGAGTGGACGTGAGATGATTCTGTTTGTTTACCGAGACAGAGCCGGGACTTCCGAGAAGGGGTCCGGCCGGAGGATTACCTACTTACCGGCTCCCGGTGACACTTGCGCTCAGAGAAACATATTTGCATGGACGCAACATGAACTTACAACTAACTACTTCATAATAACTTATCTATCACGCTAAGTAACATCATAAAATCATTGGTATTATTTAGATAATTCAATAGTACCCGTCTTCAATGTTTTTGATCTTGAAAAAATAATTCTATTTCTCGAACCTTCATAATTTTTTTAAAGTAACGTGTCTAATGTTATTGTGCACGAGCTGTACCATTGAATGGCGTCAAATATCGCGCCTGTATTCTGTAATATTGAGGCACATCCCCGCTCCAGTCAGCCCATTCGTGCAACAGTTTCTGCTGCTGAATTAGGAAATTAAAAGTGTAGATCCTTAATTATCAAATGGTGTTTTTTACTTACTGCCGTAAACAGAATATCACTATTAGCTTTATGACGCAGCGTCTAGAGGTTTTGAATTACCGTTGTGAACATTTGATGCTACAAGTCAGTAGTGCGGGGCAGGAAGAAGAAGGTGGAAGGCTTCTATAGAAGGTACTATTTTCTAGTAGTTACTCTTCTATTTGTAAAACATTCATTATAAATCGTACTAAACTGCTGCCTTAAAGCGTTATACAATTGTATAGGACATTACATTGGAATCATATCGTCGAAATCAATATTCATATTTTTTTCATGAACATCATCTTTATTATTATCTAAAATGTGTTTAATGTTTACGGTTGGTATATTAGTACTTTGTTACAGGTGATGTGGGTTGTAGCAACGCTGCTCGCCGTTTGCACGCTGCGGGCGACGGCCATGTCCTGCACGGAGGCGCACACTCGCTGCGTCTATCGAACGGGCTGCGGATATGCGCTCAACAACTACATGTACCTGTGCAGCGACGTACTCTCGGAGCCGACCACCGCCTGCCCCAAGCCCTGCGAGCACGCACTCATCGCGCTCACCTCTACTGAAGAGGGCAAGGAGCTTATGAACGTAAGGCAGTTTAAGCTTAACACTCACGGCTGTTCTCGATGCCAAAAATAACGGATATCCATTTGGCATTTTCTTGACATACCTGTCTCGGTTACCTCCGATTATAACTAAAAAGATCTGAGAACATCTCGTCGGTTCGTCTATATGTATGCCAATATAATCTGGTCGATAGTTAGTCTAGTATCTAGAATGTGCCATATAAACTGTCACAAAATACTGCCACACACTTTTGCAATACTTGAAGGGCAATTAAAATTACTTTTTTATTATCTTTAAACACTTTTAGTGACGTAAAGAAACGTAAATATTATGAATAACATCTTATTATTTAGTAAGCAAACTCAGCAGCTTCATGCTATTTTTGCGAACAAATTTAACGAAAAGCAAACAAACATAAAATCGATATAAAAGGTCACCAAGATCAGGTTATCAAGTTCAAGGCTACCGTGTTGCTAATCACGCTGTTATCAACGTGAAAACATTATATTTATAATAATAATTTAAGATCTCACAGTAAAACTGGTACAATCAAAGGTCAAGCTTGTCACAATAAATTTTCACTACCAGTTGTTTATAGGCGCATCCTTCTCAATTGAGATTCTCGTCCAGTGTTATTGGAGCCTTTTTGTCAACGTTTTTACGTACTAGTGTATGTGATAAGCGGTGTCGAGGTACGATGGTGTGTCGGAGTACGCAGACGCTCTGTAATAAAATCTAATTTAGACGTCAGATTTGTCGGGCGCGATGCAACGCCATCAGAGACAAGTGAGGGTCTCGGTTGATGACCCCGCTGCCCCAGTACCTATGAACACATTGATCTCGAGGTGTGCCTATCAAGCCTACTTGAGTTAATTCTTTGACATTCAAGACGCATCTGTTATATATCTATAAAATTAATATTTAGGTTTTTCGCATAATGAACTGACTACCGTTACCTATTTGCATACGAAACAATCATAAGATATTTGGATTTCTTTTATGTAGGAACTGGGAAGAAGGGAGTAATGGATATGTATCTGTCCTATAGGTCTTTCACTGGACGTCAGCATTCTGTAAGGTTTTGGTATACTTGATAGATAGATGGCGTTAATAAAAATTATTTTAGATAGAATAAAATTACATGTTGTAGTTATTATTGTACAATAACAATAGATTTCAGCTAATATAAAATGTTACGTCATGCATAAATACGGGCGAGAATAATGTTCGCTACAATATGAATTTCCATGAGGAGTATTCGCAGATGAATCAACAAAAACAAATTAATGTAGAAAGCGGCGCATCGGACCTCCCTCGTGGTGCAGCTGTTTGCCGGACTGGGTATCCGTGGAACTACTCACTATATCCCACCTTCGCACCTTATATTACGAGTTAATTATACAAGCATAATAATTATAAAAAAATATAGTAGAAAAACCACTAAGGGGGGGCGAGTATGTTTGCATCAATGTATGTAGAGAGAGACGTGTGCCAGAATCGCGCCCAATGGAAAATCTTTAATCTGTGCGTACCCCGTCTGCGTTACAGGCTTTTGAGTGCTTATTTTTTATTATTTTAAAAACAGTAATCTGTTACTAAGTTTATTAACACACACTTACACTCTCACTCATTCACACACATAAATACGTACCTACACAATGCTACGCACACTTTTTAATTTATTTGTTGGTTTTTTACTTTCATTTTTTAGAATAAGTGAGAGATATATTTTATTGGCTTTAATTTAAAATTAATTATAGTATCTCAAGCTAACTAAAAATACGCAGAGCTCTCGCGTTAAGAAAATAATTCAATTTTTAACTTAATGGCGTTGTTCCAAATACGATAAAATTATTTTTTATGCGTCTTAAAGTCTCTTCCTTGTTTAAATCTTTTTGGAGTTGATAAAAAGTGGTTGCCATCGCCGTTTGTCTCAATATGAGTAACCATTTGTTTAAATTACTTGCACAACTTATCATTTTTGCCAAATTATTTTATTTATGTTATTCTAGTTTACAAATATAAGCTTTTTCATGAAAGAGTAACAAATATCAATCAATCCATCTAACCTCCCCAAAAATATTCATGTTCATAATAGTAAAATGTATTTTGATGAAATTTTTTGTGTAAATAAATATTATTAAAAACAAATATCGTTCTTCATAAAGTAACGGAAACAATTAATGTTAATACGCGTTGTAATGACCCAATATGGCTACAGTTCCGTAGATAATTCACTTTTGGAGCAGTCCGTGGTCTAATTATGCCGTTGCAACGGTGTGATTATTGTGGCCCGGTTCGTAGTCGGTGTATCGAAAGGCCCTCCTCAGCCTTGAGATTTGACGTCTTGATCGGGACCTACCGCAGCGCTCGCCGGCGCAGGTGTTGTTGTTTCCACAAAAAATACGTAAGAGACAGGCCTGCCCTCTTTATTTTCTTAGCGAACGAGACCTAGATATTGTATACCATACAGTTAATTGTTTTCAGAATAGCTTCGGCGTATCGGCTTGTAATGCTTTTACTAAAAAAAATCCTTTTGTTGTTCCTGTATAAATTATCTATTGGTATACTAGTTCAAGAATTGTTTTAATGAAATAGGGTAAAAAATGGACACGTGGACAAGTCGAAAATAGAATCAACAACTAATTCGCAAGAACTTCATTATTTGTTTTATAGAATAAGTTGATACACGAGCAAACGGTTGTCCCGATAATAAGTGGTGACCGCTATCCATTGGCACCAGCGTGCGTTCAACTTTAAAGGACAATGGAGAAAATCTTTAATAAACAGATACAAAGATCCTTTTCCTCGCCATCCACTCCTCCATCAAATCTTCCCCTTTTCATCCATTTCTTATAACGAAATGATGGGAAGGATAGACTCACTCGACAGACAAATCGTATAAATACTTCACGCCTGTCTCCTGTGAGGTCTTGGTATTTCATCGGTCATTCGTGCAACAAACACTGTTGTGTCGGGCTCTGCTATTGTTTTTATAAATTCTGTTATTTATTAGTTTCTAAATTCTATTATTCGTACTTAAATTATTTTTTTAAACTTTTTTTTGACATTATCGAACGCGTATGTGCATGAACTATTATTTGACCGCAGCAGAGGAATTAAGAAAGATTTATAAATTACTCGTCGCATGTGGAATGTTTAGTTGTACTAAATCAATTAGAATTGACGCATATTAAAAATCGTGAACTTGATTTCCGAGATAGTAATCCGAACGTGATTTTATTATGCATAATTTGTTTTGATAGCGGCCGGAATGTTTCTGGTGCCGTAAAATAGTTTTACGAACAAGAAACTGACGCCACGCTCGCGCATTTATAGTTTTCTCCCCAAAAAGTTTATTATAATGTTAGACATAAAATTTTATAATAGAGCTATGTAGATACGTGTTGGGTATCCACATAAAAAATTTGATAGCTTACGCATTTGAACAATGTAACGTATATAACAAATCTTATGTGATATATGTTTTCTACTGGCTGTAGATATATTAGTAATTAGTTATATGATTAATTCTGTGCGTAATCAAGACAGGCTTAGTCATATAACATACTATATGTCATGCGTACTGTAAGTTATATGATAGATCTTAGACTTAGGTATGAGGTATTCCCTACTGAGACTTTGCTTGGTATATTTTCAAATCTCTCTAATTAAAAGGTCTCTCCCTCAAGTAAAAAAATATTAAAAGTCACGAGGACTAACTACTACTATGAACTGGACAATAACTGACTCAATTATCTAACCTCATTTACGAACTTAATCGATTACGATTAAACCTTATCTGTAATAGATAAAATAATATTTTTTGTTTGTTGCAGTGCCAATGCGAAGATGAATATTGCGAGGAAGCGAAGCAAAGGATCGATATCTGCCGGTCTCAGGTGTTGAAAGGTGCGGCCAACGCGACGTCTTCGTGCCGCCTCTCCCAACTTATCTGCCTCGCCGATGCGCAGTGCTCCACCGCACTCAGCTACTACCGCCAGCTCTGCCGGTCCATGTACCGCGGCAGGAAATGCTCCAACAGATGCCTCAATTCAATAGAGATACTGAAGAAGCAAGAGAAAGCAGCAGCCTTAACTGAATGCAGGTGCGACGGCGACGAAGATTTCGATTGTCCGAGGATGCAGAGCAATCTCGCTAGATTATGCTTTCACAAACACCAAAAGAACCATACTAAAACCCATAAGAAAGCACCGCACGAAGAAACCGCCGAATCCAACGCTAATTCTGTACAAGTCACAGGCTCATTAGTGCTCATTTTCTTTTTCTGTTGTCTCACCAACACGTGACGTGTGCTAGCAAGGTCTAACCTCATTTTAGTTATAAGGACAATCCATCAAAGTACAACGTATTTTGTAAAGATGTACAGATCAGTATTGTAAGTTAATTTATGTGCAGTTATTATTTATAAGCGAGGGACAACAAGGGCGTGTAAATGGATAATAAGTGTGAGTTTGTCTTTTTTCTACGTCGAGAATATTCCGTTTCTTTATCAAGTTATATAACAGTTCTGAGGTAGTCAAACGTTTCACAACAGAATAAATAGCCTATTATTTTAATTACCACTCTAACACCCTGATAAAGACACGAAGAAAATGTACTACTAAAGTTAGTATTCAACAGATTCCCATTAGACATATACCGAAAAGTAATATCTATACATATAATAAAAATGTGATCGCTGTCTGTACATGGAATATATTTGAGAAAAACTATTATTAGGTGCCTTCATAAACGCAATAAAACCCAAAACAATCTCTCTCTTTATCTGTTTGTTTGTGCGTTTGTTACCGCTAATCTCAGAAACGGCTTAACCTATTTGGGTGCAGTTTTCACTAATGTATTGTGGTAAGCTTCACTTAACATTTAGTGTTTGTTTTATCTCAACCGGTTAATAAATCAAAAAGTTATATCAATTTAAAGAACCATGTCAAACATTTGTTCGATAAAAATGCTATACAATAGAGTACTATTATATAGATTATTACTGTTAAGTAAGTAATACCATTTCGTTGAAGTAAACTTGCAGGGCGGGTGAAACCGCGGGGCACAGCTAGTAATGAATTTAATCCGAACAATAGATTTCAAGCGATAATTGAATAATTTGTTGGTCGGTCTGTATTTTCAGCTTTTATAACTGGCCTGTTTGTTATGACAACTCTAGTCTATAAATCATAAGGTCTGATGATGGCAATAATGGTAACTCTGCGCGGTGCGACTTTAAGTGTGGACGCGTGGCGACACGTGGGCGAATATGTATGTCTAAATGCGTGCGCGTTAATACAGATATCGAGATAGAGCGAGCCGCTGCAGCCGCCCACGGACGGGCGCGCTATAAATATGGCGGCGCTGGTGGTCCGGTGACAAATGTTGGATTGGTCGCCTGATATTACGGCGCCAAGCTTATTAATTCATCTAGTATGGTGTCCGCCAAATATCTTGAAGACACTTTGCTTGAATGATGTTTCATTTGTACCTTGCGCGTACTCGTACATACGCCCACTTTTTCCGACTACAATGTCATTTATCTTTATTATGGTTTATAATAAAGCACAATTTTTAAATTTACGTTTCCTACAAAGGAAAGAATGGGAAGGGAAGGGATTGGGCGGAGTAGGGGATGATTAGGAGATGGACCTTTTTTTGTGTCTATCTCCCCTCCTGTCCATTAAAGGTAGGCAACACGTATGCACCTCATTTGCTTTTTGAGGATGGCTATGGATAGCGGTCACTTAACATCAGGTGAACCGCTTTTTTACCACCTTCTTCCATTAAAAAGAAAATCATTTTATTATAATATGTCAATAGCTTCAGTATTAAATGTTTTTATCGTTTAACAGTTCTGACCCCTAAAGTGTGAAATAGCTAGCACACAAACTAAAGCATAAAATCAAAATGCGTCTGTCAGAACGCTTAATTCGGCATGTAGTCGAGGAAGTGGATGCCGGACGGCCGTGGCTAATTCCGGTGAGCGTGACACTAATCGTCGCTCTTGTTGGACGCGTCACCGACACGCGGCACGGCATACCGCTGTCTCTTTGACATTTCTTCTCTTTTTTTAAACATCCCTTTCGAAACGCTCTCCTAAATTTCCGGCTGCTCATTAGAGAATATTTTCTAGACGAAACTATTTCGTGTCAATTAAGAATATAATATTGAATAAATATGTGCTTCTAGAAGGATGAAAATGTTTCGAAAATGACTAGATCTCGATTTATTAGACCAACTGTCGACTACAGTTTGCAATATGATATATATTTTTTTAATATAAATGTGGGTAATCGTAAGTTAAACACAAAATACAAGTGTATCTGTATTGCTAACGACTAATATCATCACAGTCCATTTCGCACCACGGATGTACAGCATCGCTGCAGCGAGCATCATCTAGATGCGGCAGAGTTGTTTATTTATTAGTATTTTATTTTAAAAAAATCTACAATCTATTAAATAATCTTATTTTATTTAATGACAATATAAGTTATCTGTCTCTTCTTTCTATCTCTCATTGTTTTAAGAGATTATTTTTTTTTGGTAAAATGCGAACGAATTCTATTTTGTCTATGCTAGTCAGGTTGGATATGAGAGTTTTCAATTAAAAGCAGTTAAAAATGATCCAATTCAAGTATGAAGTGGGTGAATCAAAGTTTCTCGGTATATACAACCCCGCTGGGGCAATAATAGGTGTAGAACCGGTTCCCTGAATGCAAGGCCTCGCGTACTCCCGCGGGCAGCCAACCTCTATATCCGCCGACGAAACGAAAACAATCTAACTGTTCACGAACGGATAATTAATTTTTGTCAATATTGAATGACGATTTGTTTTTTTTTTCTACTTGCTTTCTTTACAAATACGGCTTTGTTTGTTATGCAACTTTGAGCCAGTTATGGAGCATGTTTATGCTGACAGTGTATCTGTTGAAGTTGTTACACTTGATATTTCACTAATAACCCGAGAAAAGGGCTTGTTTTCCATTGTTTTAGTACACTAGTTTATCCGCCACAAGCAAACAAATAAATATTTCCCCTTTATAATATTAGTATACACTAACTTTACTAAACAGCACCAGCTAAAGATATAATCTATATACTAGTATATAGATCACGATGAACGTAGGTACATACAACTCTAGAAATGGTAAAGCTAAATATGAAAGGCTATATCAACACTGCATGCTGTCAATCTTAGCATTGCTTACATACATGTATTCGGTATGCATCTCGCAAACAATTGCTGACTAATGTTTCGTCGCCTGAATAATGTCGCGATGCATAATGCACTATGCAGACGCGATAGCGCAAAGAATATGAATGAGGGCACTTTTTTATGCAATTTATTTTGTAGCCTGTGGCAGCTTATTTTAGCTGTATTATTTTATCAGTTGGCAACCCTATTTTGTATTTGGGAAGGCAGCTAAAATAAGTTTACATAGATCATACGTCATAGTTACTTTTTTGTAGTATTGCCGGTCAATTAAAGAAAGTTTTATTTATCGTCTTCACTAGGATTTAATTTTTCCGTAAAAAAATATAAACATATTACATAGTGTAACTGAGGACCAATGTAAATAAAAATTGGGTAAAATATTTTTGTATGATTAAAAATAAATCCGACCTCCAGGTACGCCATCGCCTTTAAAATCAAATCTTGATATTAAATTAAATTGGTCTGTTGAAAGTTTATTGCCCGTGCCCGTGAACGAATTGAATTGAACATTTTCCATTACTATTACTTCCGATAAAGGTTTTAGTATTTTGCGTTGACTACCTCTAAAAGTGCATATTCCCTGTCAGTTTTCTTTTGTGTGTGTGTTTGTTCTTTTGGTGTGTTTGTTCTTTTGTTTTCTTGTTGTGCTCAAACGTGTGATTTTGTTTTCTTTGTTTGCCAGATTGTTTGAATGAGTGCCGTCTTAAGATAATTTTTTTATTAAGGAATATTCGATAGGAATTTATATTTAATTTACGTATAAGATATCTGTAATTCATTAACCACAGTTTACCAAAGTGAGATTATTAGCGTAGTATCGATTCTTGTACATAAAATAATTACGATTATATTCTTTTGTAATATTATTATCTATATAAGAAAATTCGTACAAAGTATTTTAAATTAAATATAATAATTTATTAACTAGATAAGGTGAGTAGTTAGTATTTAAAGGTAAAAAAGTTGTTGCATTTGTTTCGTTTTTGTGAAATATTTTTAAGCATTTTAGTTGTATTTATTTGAGAGAGAAAAAAATAAAAATAAACTTTCTGTTTTCTTAATTTTTGTATTTTATTTTCTGACCTTAGTTTAGTAGTTAAACGAGCAAAGTTGTAAGACGGCTGCTGATATGCTACTGAAGAACTAGAGAACTACTAGACTAGAACTAGACTGAATGAAATGAGAATGAAAAATTAAAATAATTAAAAATCAAATCCTTTTATACAGTATCACGATAATTAACGTGTAACAGATAAAGAGTTCAATACCACCAAGCCAAGGAGACATCATTTTTCAGTTTCGTAATAATATGTTATGGAGCGATTTCGCATCTTGATGAATAGTTTTTCTACAAGACCCCGTGGCGCAGACACGCGGCTCTTTAGGTGGTCCCAATTACACGCGCTCCGTCCTCCACGCCACACATAACTGCGTCATTAAGCTCGAATAATATGTAACCTAGTGATAAACTAATCTTTTCTAGGTTTGAAATTTTAATTGAAACATCATACCAGCGCAGAGTAGCGCAGCGTAGCGAAGAGCATCGAGGCGCCAATCCGCAACGTAATGCATTACTCGCAGAGCTAATAGCCGATGAGGTCCTAAGATCCTGGAATGGCTAACCCCTACAGGTCGACGCAGCGTAGGTAGAGCTCCCTCAAGATGGACCGACGATCCTGTCAAATTTGCGGCTATCAACTGGATGAGGACGTTATATTTCTACACCACACAAATTCGGGAATTATCTGTACCTACTATACTCCTTGGTAATACATCGTAATACTTTCGTACCTTTTAAATCGATTGTGTAGTTGGATGTCGCAATCGTTATTCGCATTTCACATTAGTTATTACGTTGGAAATATGATTAATATTCTCTATATAATATAAATATGAAACGAATTGAAAAATGTTCTCTCCTTGGCTTGCTCATATTGAAGTCTATCTGTTACACTGCCCACTGTTATCATTTTTAAGGTGTCACGATCACGTTAATCATTGTGATACCATATTGATTTGATTTGAGTTATGGCTGCAGTATACTCGGTATTGTATATTGAGACAGTCTTTAGAAAAAGGTTTATTTTACACAAATTCTAAGTTCTAACTAAACGTAACTATTGGGGTATCCTAACACAGGTATTATATATAAAAGGATACCTATCATCCATCTAATATAAAGTTGTAAACCGTATGTTAACTAATAAAACATTTTTATTTTTATTCCGTATCTACTGCCTAATAACAGGTACAAAAACAGAAGACCTAGACTAACAAGAAATTCAACTTCTAATGGTAGAAGCGAGCAAGTTGCTCATCTCATAAAAAGGAAGGGTATGAAATGATATGAAAAAGGCAAAGATAAAAGAATGGAAAGGGGTTAGAGGAGCGACCTTCATTCGTCAACCTGATGGTAATACTGACAAGAAACGGTGCTGCAACGTCATAACTTACAGTGAACCATGGTGTGAAAACCAACAAAATACAAACCCTACATATCAGGCCGGACAATACGCTAAAATAGTGCAAATGATATCGATACATAAAACTAAGTACTCCATCATAAGGAAGGATGGCTTCTAATATTTTTTTCACACGATAATCATAAGAACGGATGTCTCCCATCAGGATATTCCCCATTGAGGTAGTTATTTAATGCGCCAAATGGTGAGCACCACTACAACTTATCTCGAAGCACTCTACAGAATTGCTGACCCGAGTTAAGAGACGGTAATCGATGGCTGGTACGTGATTATTTTGGCAACGCCGCCGTTCCCCGGCCGTGGGAAAGGATGCGCGGACTTGTGTCACAACCATGGTGGTATAGCTAGGCAAAAAAATCTCGAGTACTTCTGCGAAAAGTATGCGAACGCGATTACACATAGGAAAAATATCGATATAGTTTTACAATTGTTGTCTTGGCATGTTACTAATATTGTCATAGTAATTTGTATAATAATTTATTACGAAAATAGCATTAAAAAAGTAAATACCAGCAACTTTTGGCTTGATATATCAACTAGTTAGACTCTAATCTAAGCTACCTCTAATATTTTTCTCTACTTGACACACCAGATAACAATACCTAACCCCGTATTGCTAAGACGTTTGAAATGCCATAAGGAACTTTCGAGAAAGGTCTCATTGGTACATGTCTTAGTAGTCCTTATATTATTCCAGGCCACCGACCTCGAGCCGTTGCTTCAGCTAGAGCACGAAGTTCCACGCCTATAGGTCGCTCGTAGCGCTATAGCGTTCGCTGCACGATCCCATCGCCTTGTTGATGTTAGGCCGAGCTCTTAATAATGTTGCCGACTTGCTATCTATCGTATCTAATCATACGGATTGCCTTGCTGAGCTGAAATTATAGTCTAGATCGGCAGTTCGAAATTTAAGTGCTGATGAATCTAGATTATATTTCTCGCAGAATTAAAAGTTGGAAAATATTTCGCGACGCTAAATAAACCCAAAAAATTCTATTTGTAGTTTTCTCAAGCAGCACGCTCGACTCAGTTGTACATTAGGCCCAGGACTCATTCGGCATAACTGCGCATTTGTACTCTTAACAATTAGATTTGTCGCCTGCAAGGTCGTTTGGTTGTTAATTAATACTTTTCACGTCGCGTGTTGATACTCATCATTATTTTTACACTTCATTTGTTTTTTCTCTTGCTTCATTTAATTTTTCTCTTGCCCAAACGCCAATAGTTTGATGATTTCCTTCCAAATGCGCCACAAAAGCCTTCCCCAACGACGCTTTATTGCTTCCTGTCTGCAATAACTTATATGACAGCGTATGTGAATAGCCAACTGTCTGACGCAGCGTCGTAAATCAACGGCGCAACAAGGAGGCTCTATTTTATTGCCAATTGTTTACTTAATTGAGACGCGAACTTCTGGAGGCGACCGTTGAATATATTCGCATTTGATTATCGTCTGTTTTAAGTTTGTCGGCGTGTAGCAATGTCGGCGCTTTGGCTCGTGACTAAGGCCCGTCTATAAATATTATTAAGCGACCGAATGCCTTGAATCAAGGAAAAAACCTTACCCCCTCCCTCACACTTGCCTGATTTTCGTGTGTCTGTGCCCATAACCTTTTTTTCAGGACTGAATCCGCGCCTGGTTAACAACGAGGTCGTGGGCAGTTTGACCGAGAAAATACTCTGTCCGATCTGTAGCGAAGGCTATCTTTGTTGTATGTGTCGTACCTTAGAAGTTCGTGAACGTAAGCCCTTCATTTGGAGGTTTAATAGCGCCTTAGTGCACAGTTAGCGATTGCAGTAGGTCTGATAAATTTTCAGGGCAGTCCCGCGATCTTAAATTTGCTTTAGACTTTGTCTCTGATGGAGCCGTACCCAAAGTACAGGGACAAAATAATCTCCACCTTTTTTAAAGATCTTATTAACTTCAATATATGAAAAAGATTGAATCATGTATTAGTCATAAATATCTGGAAGTGATTTTTCAATATCAATGCAGTCGATTTCATAGAAATCGTTAAGCTTTAATTAATTATATTTATTAAAAATAACACATAATTGAAGTAGGTCATAGCTATTCTAGATCGGGCGAATCTTCGCAAGTAACTAGTACATTAAATAACAAATACGGTAGTAAGAAATGACCAATATTTTGTAGAAAAAATTAAAAAAAAGATATTTAATGAATTTTATGGGAACGTTTTGATTATTTTCGCGATTTATATACTGTACTCCTTTTATATATGTACATAAACGTCCGATTTATCCGTAGCTGAAGCGATTTTCATAGCATTACATGGAGCGATTGAGACGGTGGGTGGCCGGGCTCGTCACCAGCATTTACCCGCCGGTAATCACCAGTACCGGCGTAATTATGCCTCGGCACCGAATAGTTACCGCATTGTTGCGCCATCGTCTGATACCGTGTGTGGGGCCGCTGCGCCCAAAATGCGTGCGTTCGCTTCATGACTTTCTACCGAGAGATTAACTTGTCATTTGCTTAATCTAACCTGCGACGGCTCTGTCCTGTCCGATATTTGATTTCACGGAGATTTTAGATAACAATTTTTTTTGTAGGATGCAAGCAAAAAAGACCTGCAGCACTTTGGTAATAACAGGAAACTCAAAATTATCCGTACTTCACGCTTTCATTCTGTGGAGGTGTGGCACAAAGGTTTTATTGCAAACAATCTTATTTATAAAATAATCCTTAAGCAATTTTAAATAGGTAATAAATATATAAAAATATTTCAATATATATAAATAAATATCAAAATAAATCAGTTGTTATGAAATAAAACATAAATAAAACAATTATGGATACCACTAAAACGTCACTTAAAATGGCATAAAACACTGAAATCTCTATTTTTCAAATCAGCAAATTATGTAGCAAAAGTGAGTGGCAGTGTTGGTAGGGGACGCCCTAGGAGAACTTATATCGATCAGATTAGTGGCTTACTAAAAAAGGCCGATATAAGGAGCACCCATAACCAACGAGCTTGTATGCGTAGATGTATGAATAGAAGAAGCGAGAGAGGTGTGCCAGGATCTCTGCCTACTCCTCTAGGGCGTTACGGGCGTGAGCGCATATTTATTTATTCAAAAAAAGATAAAAATCGTTCGGGTTCAGAAGAAATTGGAGCAGCTGTATGTGTACAACTAATAACACATACAGGCTGCTCCAATTTCTTAAAATTATTTTATATTATATTTATTTGTAAAAAATTTCAGGTTTAACACAACATAGCAAATTAGATTTGCTGGCTGATGCAATGCAAATAGCAATAGAACAGTCATAACTGCGAGATGCAAGTCGAGATCCTATAGCGCAAACGTGACAGGGGACAAAACTGTCGAGATATCTCGATCACAATAACTTTTAGAAAGTAATTGACATTCGTTATGAGCTCCAGATATTGTCAGATCGTTAATGTACAGTCTTAGTTATTAGTTATCATTTCGTTATGTATGCTTGCTATCTAATGTATGCTTTATATTCTACCAACTATAAAAAGCATCATTACGACTCTGATGGGGAATTGAAGAAATCCGTTTTCGTATAACCATTAGGGTCTGTCTTCTAAAGGTTATCATAGTTCAAATCAAAACATAATTTGATTTAATGTAACAATGCATTAATATATTCATACTCATTAATATATTGACACAAATTATATATTCCATTAACTTTATAAGTATGCTTAGGTAATAAAATATTAAATTATACTTCTGTTATTGATATTACAATGAGGTTCCGACACTTTTGCATATAAATACCTGTATAACTAGAAATTTGCAAACCCTTGTAATTGAGACTTGATTTTGTAGATTTTTTCGATATTTACATTTATAATTGGGACTTTTTGGCTTGAAACCACGTTTAAGTGGGACAATTTATCAGGTTTACACAAATTATGACGTGTTTGTATACAAATAGTCCCTTCCAAACTTGCTTTGTTTGCACCACATATTGACTATGTTTGTTAAAATTTATAATCTACTGTAAGGATTATTTAGACAGAAGTTACCATACGAGACATTGAGGATGTTGTAAAATGCTCTGGTCGACACTGTTTCAGGATACAGGTTGAGTAGCTACGGCAGAACATACAATAGATAGATATAATGTTGAAAAAATTCAACAATATGTTTTATTACAAGTTAAAATACTTGAAACAATTGTACCAGCGTCTTTTTAAAATATATCAGGAAATTTTCAACTTTTATAAAGTTATGGATGTATGCAAAAAGATACAGATAATATATGCAATTTGTGATGAAATGAAGTACTGATCCTCGAGGGTTCAGCTCGCCAGTGCTATAAGTCAAAAGCATTGAAAAATTCTATACATTAAACCATTAAATTGTATTGACAGTACTTCTCTTGTTGTCATACTGTTCGGCAGAACTTACCGTGCGCTTTAAATAAAAACAAACGTTGGTGTCAATATCTTAAATTCCTTATTTCTTAGTATAGATAGACAAATTAGAATGTTTGCAATATCTGGTAGGTATACCATTATCTCCTCATATACTTTTATGTTTAAAAAGAGATCGGAAAGAGATAGTGGAATCGCGTATTCGAACCCACGACCTTATTGTCTCGCATTCCGCATCCTGAATCAATAGGCTTGTCATACTATTTCTATTTAAAAATCAGTCATTGTGTTTCACTAAATCTTCGAGTGGTCGACCACTACCGGCGTTACTTCACATTGTTACGAAAACAAATTACTTTTGTATCCCTTCGTGCTTAAAGTAAATTAAGTGTAGTCATTCTGAATACTTATCTCAGATTATCGTCTAAGTAGGCTCTAGTGATTAAATATTTGTTGAGAAGTCGGCACTTCTACGAAATGTAAACAACAGTCACAAATACTTTTCATGTAATAGCAAATTAGCGGTAAGTTTGAGTAGAGGACAGGATATCTTCAGAAGAT
>JWHW01026320.1:88717-100479 GCA_000931545.1 Papilio glaucus
TTCCGATAGTAATTATTGATTGTATTTTATTTAAATTTAAGCTAATGTTCACACTGTGTAAAGCTCTATAATTAGCAAGCAAAGGAGCACTTTTCTATGGCATTTTCAAA
Source organism: Papilio glaucus (assembly GCA_000931545.1). Lineage (NCBI taxonomy): Eukaryota > Metazoa > Arthropoda > Insecta > Lepidoptera > Papilionidae > Papilio > Papilio glaucus. The sequence continues at coordinate 88,828 of JWHW01026320.1, forward strand.
GGAAATATTTGGAAATTATAAAAACATTTCGTTTTTGTAATTTCCATTAAAAAGAATTTTTGAAATTTTCTCTGAAATATTACCGGCATTGCTGGCGCATCAAATCTGCTCAACTTAATTAATATTAGTAGGTTTCTATAGAACAGATTTTAAAAATGCCTCATCACTTGAATTATTTATTAACAGAGTAAAATGGGCTATTCTGAAGGGATAATGAAGTGTTCGACAAAGGGGTTCCGAGGTATTTTTATGCCAATCCCCGAAAAGTATTGTAATTTTTTTTTATTCCCTTAATCCTACACATTTTCTTCTATTTTTGTGTCGCTAATGGGCGATAAGAAAAACAGTCCTCATTATCTAACGGCACGGATTGTTTTGTTTTAAGACTTTTTGGTTTCGACTATTCGTTAAAGTAAATATATCTAAAGGTATTTTAATGTTTAATTGACAAAGTCATTTGTTTGTACAGCCCGTAGTCATTGGATTTTATTTTAAATCATCATTTTATTAAATAATAAGTACGTATGTTACGCACTTCCTTCTTGTAATTAGTTATTTTACGGTTAACATTTGGCTAATTAACCACTTGCTCAGTGAAGCATCACGGTAATCGCTTGTATGCAGCCAAGTAAATATAAATGATGATACTTCTGTCAAGTACCATCAGCACGACAAGTTTTTTAACTTATAAGGGCTTCCGAGCTGACGTACAAAGCAAATGTGCATGAATATCAACACAAAGCTGGAAACACTGCATGTTGCTGAAACTATCTTTGATTTCAGGAAGTCCACTAAACTACTGTAAAATACTACTTTTTGTTACGTCTTACGTGTTCATGAATTAATCCGTTCGTTACACATCAAATAACTTATTTAACAGTGTGCTACAAAACGGGCAACGTCTGCTGTTGATCCAAAAGACTTGCTACTTTAATGTGTACTTAATTTTTTATTCAAAGTATACGCGAAGGTATAGCTGGGCGGGGAGCGGAGGAGACGTAATTTCCAATCCAGGTTTATTTGTCGTCGTGCAAGGCTTCGCCTACCTTGCAAATGCTTCTTTGAGCAGATTGCGTTGCCCTCCTTTGCCTTTTAACGTACCATCTCATTGCGGTTAGTTTATACGTACTGCAGGAATATTATGAATAATTTTCAACTTAAAATGTAATATTACTTTTCGATATGACTTTGCTCTTAGTTATTTTAGTTGTTTTGGTTTTTAATTTATACATCCATATTACTAGTAAAGAGCGGTCGATGTCATCCTAGGACTTCTCTTTACAAATTTTATTTCGTTGTGTCAGCAAAGTGCTTTTATATTGATACTATTGAATTATATTCAATTTTTTTTTAATTGTACGATGTATTTTTATATCTTAAACAAACGAGCGTGTCCCCTAATATTGAATGATTATTGACGCCCCTGAACATCTGCAATGCCTGAGGAACCGCACATGCGTTGACGGCCTTTAAGGTAAGAGTACGCCTTCTTTTTGAAGGGTTCGTCGTTTTGTATATATCACCGACCGTTTTTAAACTTCACTAGCGTATAATTGGACAAGGCATATTATAAACTGCCAGCGAATTGCGAACTGAATTATCATTTACAATTTGACGAATCAAACGTAGCAAACTATTTTTTTTATATTTTTAGGTGGACCAAAGGTTAATACGTTAATACTAAACAAGATGTGTTGTGTCAAGAACTATTTGAATTGCGTTTTAAAGAACATGACTCGGGGTTTTTTTTGTACACTCGTTTAATATGGGCAGAAAAGATTTCGGATTCGGGTAAAGGGGTTATTTACGTTTCGTATATTATACAATTGCGTACAACAAAGAAATTTACGTGTAAGTTCGGTCGCAGAATCGTAGTTTCGATTGTACTCGCTAACATAAAACACACGTTGTGCTTACGTCAATGACGTCTCGTTTTTAGTACCTCTCTGTCCTTATATCTCCTCCCGTACGGAAGGAAGTAGCAGGCATTTTAAATATGAAGATACTGATGGGCCATCCTGTATAACTATCTTGTCCAACCTAATGGACCTTATCTTTAATTATAATCTTTCATTATAACTACAACTTAAACGTAATAACGCAAGCAAAATATGAAGTTCATTTTTAAGATTTGATTTCCAACAAAACTTGAAGAAGAAAATATTTAATATATTATTAGCGTGATTAATGATCGTAATTATTATTTGTGTAATTAGGAATAGGACTAACCGAGCATGTCTTTAAGTATTTCAGTATGTAAATGTATGTTTCGTGGATATGAATGTAGATGGTATGTTACATGAAAACTTCCCATCCAGCTCTATTACCTAAGAGCTCGTGTCGTAGATATTATTAAAAGAACATATCTTTAAATTACCACTCAATATGTTTTCGAACCCCTTGGAAATACATCGGGGAATTTATTGAGCGTGTTTTCCAAAAATCCTTTAAGTATCTAATTTGCAAAATTTCGCTCCACTAAGGCGATTTGCGAAGTAATTTGTTCAATTATATCGCTCTCAAATAGAGCGTAATCTTTCATAGCGAAAAGGTATTAAAAGGTATCAAGGCGAAAAGGAAAATAAGTAGATAATAATGAAGCGTGGAGCCGGCAAAGTATAAAGTATTTTTATAGCTGCTTGGTTTCGTAAAATATGTTTTTGATGACAAGCATGTATGCAATAAGATTCTATGAATATACACTGACATCGACTATTTATATATTTGTGGGCGTAGTAGTTTGAAAAATCCATATGTATGTAACATAAATATATAAATGTTAACGGTAAAGAAGTGGAACAAGCGGAAGAGTTGGTATATTTGTAGAGATGATAGTTAAAGATTTAGAACGACGAGTGAATGCGGAAAATAAAATGAATTGGGCTGTAGATACAGTAAGTAGTAAGTAGTAAGGAGTCAGAATGTGTCTATGAAGGCTCGTCCGGCCCATGTATAAAAGTGAGGGCTAGGTTTGGCAGGAAAAGCATGCTATTAGAGTTAATGCCGTTGAGATGCTGAAGATGATCCGAATGATAGGATTAAAAATAGCATTATAAGGGAAAAGTGTGGCTTAAAAGTGGAGGCTGTGACTAGAATTGAGAAAGATATGGTTCGGGCATTAGGAAGTGGCGAAATATCCTCTTATCCCGACATCTATCACAGTGTCTATAGGCGAAAGGCTTCGAGTAGTGTATGTGGCAACACACACGCCGCTAATGGGCTATGGTACAGTGAGGTGGTCCCTCACTATGGCACCATTCGACTGCTCAAGGTTATTCAGAGGGCAATGAAGAGGGCACTGCTTCAGGTCTGTGCGAGATAGCATCAGTTATGATGTGGTCCGTAGTAACCAAGTAGCCGACCGAAGAATAGGAAAACTTAAGAGGCAATGGGTCGAACACATTGCTCGAAGAACGGATGGCCGATGGGGCGGAAATGTCGAGGTAGCGTAGGCAGGCAGTTCATAAGATGGACCGATTAAGGTTGCGGGAGCTCACTGGATGAGGGTGGTAAGGGAACGAACTGTGTGGCGATCAACGGGGGAGACTTACGCCCGGCAGTGGACGAATGCGAGTTGAAAAGACGATTCACTTAAAAAACTTTACCGATGCATTGCATAATTGAAAAGTGTTATAGCACACAGCGTTTGTTATTACTTTGTACCAACAATTAAGTGAAAAATACGTGAAAGGTAATTTTTTAGTTTTAATTCTGTAGTATTTATGTTATCTGTAGTATCTAGTAGTTTATCTGTATTATTTATATTTTATTTCTGATATCAAATTATATAAGAAGATATCAACGCGAAGGGGAAAATAATGAGTAGACGTATTCAAATAAATATAACGTGTTTCTTGCTACAATATAAAATCAGAGTTTGTTATTGCCGTATTTAGTATCAAATAATCCCAATGTAATACTTTAATAACCTGAGGGTGCTTCTTATATTATGTAGGTATTGCTATTGTTATTACTGTTTGCTGTTATTTTTTATTGGATAGCTTACCTTAGAGAATTTCCTACATAAATATTTAATGGTTAATCTTTTTAAATATTGGTATATTTTTACTGGATAGTTTTTGTTGTGTAGTTGGACTGACGAAACATACCACCTTACACTTAAAGTGTTGACTGAAGGCATAGCGCATTGTAGGCATATTATTATTTCTAAATTCTGGATAGCATCATACCTGTACTCAGGGTAAAGTTATATTTAGACTCACCGGTCACCGTTTTATTCGGCTTATTAGTATGACAAAATGTTGTTGAATAATAACGATTTGGTGAAAATTAGTCAAATTTCAGATTTAGATGACTTGAAGTTCCCTCTTGTGATCTCTTTACGCGGTTTAAAATGATAAAAAAATTAAATATATAGATATAGAAGCATGTACTTTATTTATTTAAGTAACGTAAAAGTAATTTATTGATATTTCCTTTGCAAGGTGAAGCCCGCTTCAACAGTACGGAGGTTAATTTATCTCCTAGAGTCTCGTGTTTCTATCTAATTAGGGCGCGGGCTGCTCGCAGTCACTAACAACCTCTCCGAGCTTAATGCCACTTACCTGCTCACTCCATTGTTTCCAGCGTGAAGTACCCACGGGCGATATGCGCTGCCTCTAGAGAGATTTGCTCACTTTGATTCCATTCATTGTCGGGCGGATGTCGAAAAGATTCGATTGACGATTTATTTTACAAACATGTTTATTTATTTCGTGATAATTTGAAAATGCAGTTTTTTGTTTGCGTCTGTCGAGAGCTGTCAAATTTTTGAAAATCCAACTCCATAGACAGGAAAAAGATCTCAAACGATTGTATTTTTTTAAAGAATTTCGCCATTTACGGTCGGACATTCGCCATTTAAGGACCGATTATTTGGCAATCTATAGCTTTTGTTTCCAAATTGTATTAATTCAAAGTAATTTTTTCCCGATCCGGTTAGTGGTGTCAGAGTTATTCAAGAGTTTCTCGAACTGAAGTCGGTTTCATATCGTTTTACTGCGTTTAAATTATTAATAGTTTTAAGCTTTTCTGTCGGTAATCGTCAATGATTGCCTGTCTTTTAATACCCCTTTTTAAATAAGTTATCTACATATTTTAATATAAATGAACGATTTAATATATCACAATCGTAACGTAGGCGAACATTTTTTGTAAAATCTTATTGCATGATGTTTAATATCGTAGTCGCGTTAGATATTTCACGGCGATATGAATCCGCGCAGTAAATCGTAGAAAGAACGCAGCGACACGGGGCCGGGGAAACGAAACGCCGGATTAATTTCGAATGATGAACGATGAGCGATGACGTTGCAATTTTCAAATTTTCACGTTTATCTGCTTCGCTTAAATCGTGTTCACAGATTAATGCGTAAGGTCAACATATCGATTAAGATTGAAATATTATTTTGACTTTTATTGTCTAGTAGTTGCGGGCTCTGACTTATTGTCAGATCATGAATCGAATACTGCCTTACTAAACTTTTACTACTACCACGAAAACCATTAGATATTTTTGGTATAAAGTGGAAAGCTACCTGTTTGTTTTTATTTACATTGCCTATTTATACTCCCATCTCTGTTTCAGTGTTGCTTAAATCCATGCACTTTAATTGATATAAACAATAGACGCTAAAAATCCTGTTATACATTTGTCTATTCTATCGAAAAAACTCTTTATTCAGTTAGAAAGCATTAAAAACTTGACAGACAGTGGACTGAGGCACACCGGATACGAAACTGAAATGTAAGGGATAATCCCGCCGTAAGCAAACACACGCCCGCAAAGGATCGGCGAGCTGCGCACATGAACTATGCGAACGATAAGAAGATAAAACCTTTATCTTATTACGAATCCGCTGCCTACGAACACTCGCCGATAGAAAGCCTCCGACAACTTCTACTTTTACGATCCGATTTAACTCTACATTTTATAGACCCTTTTTCATTTAGCTGCAAATAGCATCAGTGTGCGCCTGAAATGAGTTTAGAACAGCTTAATAAATAAACACGAACTTCTCATGTAGAGCGCAGTGCGTAACTACATGGTTAATTTGCATAAAAGTTTTCATAACGAAATATATTGAAGTTAAATAGAGATGGATTAACTTGCTGCTGAAGTTGATTTCGGCTCGCAAAATATTAACTTACGGTTTCAAATGTGCCTGAAATGAGGTTAAAACAGGTTATTAGTGTATATTCGAACTTCTCAGGTACAGTGCAGCATATAACTGCACGGATATCTATATAGTTTTAAAGGTTTGCGTTTTCAGATCGTAAAGAATGATCCGACGTCGCGGGCGACACCATTACTCCTTGTGTCGCATGAAAAATTCATATAACAGCCGTTAGATCGCGTAAAGCTCGGCGTAGTAGCGCGCACGGCTCTAGGGGGCGCTAAGAACGTCTTATGACATTCTGTTACATCGTATACATGTCTTGTGCTACGTGTTGGTAGCTCTGCTCCATTCATATGTCGTCGTATGTATCGTCAATTGGTATTATTAGAAGCGGATGGTATGTTACGGAATTGAAATTGTTAAAATAATAACTTATATGTACTTGACATTTTTATTGGTTACAGTTTATATTTCCTCCGTTAGTCATGTATCGATTAGGCGGGAAAAAAAATTAGAAGCCCTCCCATTAGACTTTTGTTTGAACAAACTGAAACAAAAGCCCTTTGTACAAATGTCTGAATTCATGAAATTTTTTTAGAAATCTTTTTTGCTAAGCCTCGATTTTTTTTTGTGTAAACTAAATACAAATTAATAGCCAAAACAGTATCGTGCGAAAGGCAAAGATGCTTTACATTTCTAACGTTCTGGTTTTTTCTGTCTACTCTTTAAAGTAATGCCATAGTTTAAAGATAGTTATTTATAGTGTATTAATTCTCTATGTTTGTTGCAGTTGATCTGCTGCAAATGCTGGAGTTCAACGTGGCTGTGTCCTTCCCGGCTGCACCGCTGCTTACTGTTATACTAGCACTAGTCGGTAAGTAAATAGTTAAACTTGGTTAGTGGTTATTTACATATGTATATACAGTTATATATGGTACAACCAGCTCAAAACATTTATTATCTAGGTTTCGGACTAATCGTTTCTAGCATAGAATCACGCACTCCAAAAAGTATTCTGTTCATGAGTGGACTGTATATATTTATTACAATGAAAGATGTAAGATGACGACTGTATCCTTCGATAAGATAAAGTGATAAGTACAGAAATAAGGTAAAATGCTAACATCGGCACGTTGTTGAAGCGACCGCAATGCGCGCGGGTGAGCGGAGGCTGAAAACGGCGGTTCGGTTGGGACTGATCAAGTCTGGTATAATCTGATGATACATTTTACACCAGTGTCAACAGAATCTAATGACATGTCTTTTCACGTTTATACATATAGTAGAAGAAGAAATGGAAGGACTACATCATATGAGTGTCTTGGACTTTCAATGTAATACCGTCTAAATTAACGCACAAAAACCTTTAGTGTACACATGAATAGTGGGTTAATAATAAAACAAATCGCATTAATTATAATATTATTAATAATAAAAATATATATATCAAAGACACACTTTCTCAGCAAAATGGGCGTCTTTATAGCAGAAAACTATATAGATATAACTGTGTTAACTCAATTTATAGATACTAGAAAGAAAACATGAGCTCAGAATTTGTAATATTTTTCAGATATTGACAATGTACAAACAATGGGGGCAAGTGTTATACTTTTTGAATCACTATTGTTTATTTATTCATTGCGTCAAGAATCTTATTATAATAAAACTCTTTAAATACCGAGGTTCGTAACCACTGGAATGAGGCAAGTGCGTCTGCAGTCACACTAACCCCAATCGATCTAGACTGCTACTTGCTACTTTTAGTTTGTTTTTTGTAATTTCATGAAGCTATAATTTTCAGTGCAAACGAGACATCCGTAATAAAACATTTAAAGTATATTGCTTTAAGCAACAAACTCATCTCATTTGGTATTTGAAAACCGGGATAATAATTGAATTGTTCTTTTTACAACACCTGCACTTGCAGTACTTGAGTATCGAGATTTAGTACAAGGAAACCTTCAAGAGAAGAGTGAATAGGCTGTTACACTTAAACTACTGCGTACCCTCTTTCGACCACATCGCCGCTTAACATCAGGAGGGATCGTGGTCAAGCGCTAATTGATTCATATTAAAAAATAATGAGTATGAAAACAAAATTTCTTTCCAGCCTAGCACTTGTCGAATAACGTCTTTAATAATCAAAATCAAGTTTGAAATCGCTCTGTAAAACTTGATGGATTTTTATGAAATACATTTTTAGATTTGTATGGTAGACGCACTAGCCCCTCAGATGTGCTTGCTCCACCTGATCCTACTTTTTAATTTCAAAACGTATTACTTACATATGTATAATCAATAAGGTTTCTCAATCTAACTACTGTTAACATCACTGACAACAATATTCAGTCTGTTGAACTTACGTATTGAAATATTAACAAACTTGGCTGTTTTCGACATATCCGAAGGTCTTTGAGCTAAGTCTGAAAGCGCAACACTCGAACACGCCGCGTAAGTGACGGCACGGGTTCTTGGCTTGAAGTGCTCTTGTGGCTTTTGCAGACGCAACGATCGTGTAATGCGATCCGTTTTAACTTTGGCAATCCGTTCCGTGGCAAAGCCTCGTGGCAGCCTGGCTTTTTGGGATATTTAACATTGGTTTTAGTACTAAATTATTTATATATTAGTGCGATTTCATCTTGTTAGATTATTAGTTATGATCGAATGGGGTCTATAATGATATACTTTTGACAATAGAAATAAATTAAAATTGAGAAACTAAAACATAAACCGAAATTATGAAAAAATGGAGAACAATTATTTACTTATGTTCTGTTCTGTTCTATGTATCTTTTTTTTTTCAAGAAAGTGTTTATAGACAATTAGTTTTAAAGCGTTTATGTATCTACGTATTTATTTTTTAGTGATAGAATAATTTCATTTATGAATTACTAGCTGACCCGGCAAACTACATTCCGTAACTAAATGAATTAAATAAAAAGGCGCCTTATGGTGCGATCCTGGCAAACTTCACCGCATTGTACGTAACCATTTTTTAGAAGTTGGGAATGGGTATAGTAAGCTATCCTTTAAAGATAGATATATGCTATCGAAGATTTTTTATAGATCTTTTAAGATATACAATTCCATAGTACATTATTTCGCAAGGTGAGCCAAGTTTGAAATGTAAGCGCACAAAAATATGTTTTTACGACAAATCTTAGAAATTTCCTGTTTTTTTTTAATTATGATTATATACTCATCAACCTTCCTCTTGAATTACTCGGTCTATTGATGCAAACCTTATAAAATCCGTTGCGTAGTGTGAAAGATCTAAGTAATGGAGAAAAAATATTTATTCTGTGACCTATGAGATCGGCTATATTTGAACAGAATTCAATTGTTTTTACAAGCGAAGTAATACTAGTATTAATGTAGTTCTTTTATATTGTGCAAACATTTGTGTGAATGTAACTAATTCCGATATTGTATTTGTACTTGTTAGAGGTTTTCTTACAAATATTACAAAGTTATACGAGCGTGGTGATTGTTAGAGTGATGTTCTTTTGTCCCACTCTGGGTGCTGCTAACGTATCAAACGTTGTTCGCCTCACTATTTTGCCGGTCTTATTTGTGACGATCTTTATCTCTGTAGCGATAATTTGGCGCGTCGAGCGTCTTCATTGAAACGTTAGTAGGTCGGTCGATTCAACAAGTAAGTCGGGTGCGGCGCCTGTTGCTCGTTGGGGGATAGTGGGGTATGGGTAATTGGGGGGCGCCTGTTGCGCCGAGCAGACGCCAACGTCGCCCACTCCACCAAGCACTCCTTCTTGCGCTCATGTTCAACAAATACTTTCGACCCATATAAAGAATAATTTGTTCGGTTCAATAGCCTGAACGAGGGTTTTTTGGCTTCCTGAACGTGGAAGCTTCTTGATAGAATATTGAATACTTTAAAGCTTTATATAATTTCTTTTTAGGGGAAACACAGTGCATTGTTTTTAAAGTATAATAAGTGTTATGATTTGCTAGTTTTTGCTTATCATTAAGATTTTTTCCGTCGTATAGTCTGTTTTTTAATTTTGAAGGGTACTATGATTGATTTGGTTCATTACTCAGCGACGACATCTGTTGCTAGTACTACTGTTAGACTATAAGTTTACAGCAGACTAATGCTTGACAGTGGCAATAGTCTCGGCGGTGTCGGCAAATGTAGCTGCAAAAAATTACTTAAAAAAACTGTATTCAATAACAACAAATGCACTTAAAATAATTTTACTCAATTAAACATAATCAATTCTCAATCATATTTATTTTTGGAGTCGGTGTCAGCGTCAGCTAAGGAAATAGCAATATACTAGGATGCCTTAAGAAAACATTTAACAAATGAACTTTATACTATACTGGTGACCCGCCCCGGCTTCGCCTGGGTACCACTAAATATGTTGATCCGATCGCTACCAAACACACCTGACACCGACTCCAAAAATAAATATGATTAAGAATTGATTCTTATGTTTAATTGCGTTAAATTATTTTATACTTTTAAGTGTATTTCTTGTTTTTGAATATAGTTTTTTGAAGTCGGTTTTATTTTTATTTAAAAGTTTTACTTACTTTTACTTTAGTTTAATCTTTTGATATCTTCTAAACTATTGGTTAGAATAATATAGTTCAAGGAACAATTATAATACATTAAATTCTCTTAATAACTAAGACATTTAAATTCATACCCAACACGAATAATCGCGTAGTAAGCATCGAGTGCGTTTTAGTTATTTCCTAAGATATTGTTTATTATTATATATTATTTATTAATTGTTTCCTAACATAAAAACGGTTATTGTGAGACAACTATAGAAGATAGATATATGTCATCACGGACTTTTATTTAGCTTATATAAAGAGCTACAATTATTTTATACATCATTTTAATGTAAGTCCTATAGTTTAGCCTTAGTAAGCCAAAAAAGTAAAATTCAACTTTGTCATATTATGCATTATTAAGAATAACTCAAAGACTACCGGTCGGATCTTGACTAAAAAAACGGGACCAATGGGAAAGCATTAGCTCTCGAACAAAAAAATCATGAAATCGGTTCACCAGGAGCGGAGTTCTGAGGTAACAAACATAAAAAAAACATACAGACGAATTGATAACCTCCTCCTTTTTGAAGTCGGTTAATAAAATACTATCAATATATCTATGATATTAAATAACTTAATCATACTTGTTACGTGCGCTATACTTAATTTTTAGAACGGATTTCTTTATCGCATGTTATTCGTTGTTTGTGTACACCGAATTTTTGAGCCACTTCGCGAACACCTAAGAAACTAAAACTTTTGCAATAGATTAATTTTGCCGTTAATTCCAAAAATATTTGTAATTTTAACATGTATATACTATTTCTATAAATAATTATTAATACAAACACGAAAAAAGTAGCGAGAGGAACTCCATTTCAATTTGGTGTCCAGAAGACACCGCTCTCTTTGTTGCTTTAGAAATATTTTAACAATATGATTACATCAAAGTAAATAAATAAATAAATATGCGCTTAGGCCCGTAACCCAAAGGGGTAGGCAG
>JWHW01026345.1:41975-60581 GCA_000931545.1 Papilio glaucus
TCCTCTGTCCTTTAAGGGTAGGCCGAGCTTCACCTTCGGACGACACGACAGACCGCCAGGTGCCATCTACACCACTTGGATGGTGGCATTCCTCAACAGTGCGGTTTTCTCGAAATTTTCTGCCACGCACAGCCGCGTTGTGGAACGGTCTGTCCTCGACGGTATTTCCAAAGTACGACTTAGGGTCCTTCAAGAAGCGAGCCTCTCTCTTTCTTAAAGGCCGGCAACGCAACTGCAGTTCCTCTGGTATTGCAGGTGTCCATGGGCGTCGTTCAGCACCTCATTTGCTTGTTGCAGATGCCTGTGGGTAATGATCGCTTGATAGCGGGTGGACCACTTGCTCGTTTGATACACACAAAACAAAACAACAAACTCTTCTGAAATGCGATGGAGACCATAGCTACCAAGTTTTTGTAAAATAACTCAAAAACTACCGGTCGGATCTTGACTTAAAAAATGGGACCAATCGACAACCAACTCAAACAAAAAAAGAATCATCGAAATCGGTTCACCAGGAGCGGAGTTCTGAGGTAACAAACATAAAAAAAACATACAGACGAATAACCCCCTCCTTTTTGAAGTCGTTTAAAAATAAGTTTATTTTTAACCCTTCATGTTGCAGCTCATGTCTTGTGAACACGAGGTCGCCTTGTTGTCGTCGCAAGCGGCGGCTGGCACGCGGCGGGCCGGTGCTGCGCGGCCAGCTACGGAACAAATGTGTGTCGTAGGAAAAATAACTGAAGTGGTCGTTAACCTTCGCGGTCGCGACCCGGTCCGCCGCGCGCCGGTAACGGAAGCGGCGCTCCTGCGCCACATTACAAGTTTACCTCGTATTGAGGCTGTAACCAAAATAACTCTGTCCCCTAACCTCTTGCTCTAATAATTTTTCCACAGAGAAGAGGACAAGAGTTACAATTTGCTCATTAAATAAGGAGGCCATTATCTGCAATCGTAAGGGAGTAGCTAGCTCACCAGATCCGTAGCTAGCGGCTCGCAAGGCGGGGGAGTCGTGCGGTATTCCAGTCCACATTTTTTCCAGCTGATGGATTTGGCAAACTCCGTCGCCAATAATTGGAAGTCGTTCATGAGAGCGCACTTCATATTTCGAAGCGCATTTACTAGAGTAGCCGAGATGGGGCGCGAAGGTTCGATGGAGCCGTCTGGACAACTGGCACAGGAACAGTGAGAGCTACAATAGGTAATAATGACATAATCCCCACTTGTCCTCGATAACGTATCCAGGTGTGACGACACGAACGCAGGCGATAGCGACTTGATAACAAGCGCACAATACGTGTGCTACATTATTGATACGTGGTCCGTTTCGTAAGCCTATCGAGATTATCTTATCCTGAAAATTCCATCTAGACTGGACCTACGAAGGTACCAGAATAAACCAATAAACGCTTCGAGAAGGAAGTAACGCTCTGTTCCTTTAGCTTCTTGGTGGGGCGCAGCCGGCCCGCCAGATCTATTTCATCATCTCGCACAATTATAAGCTGTTGTAAAGTTGTAAGCTGAACGAATCATATATTTTGTTGGTTGAACATGATAATTATTAAAAATAATAAAAATTAATAAAAAATATAATTAACTCAAAGAGATCTTTATCAAAGCAAAATATCAGGAAAATAAAACACAGTGTGTCACATATTTCTGTGTTTTTCCCTCTCGACCGCTCATTTATAAAATATCTTGTTTTTCCTGTATTCATGTAGGCATTATTTAGAATATAAAAAACCTTGAGCCGGTTGGGCAACCGGCTCACTGCATCTGTGTCGTGTGCTTGTGTGAGCAAATATCCCCGTAGTAAAGTGCGTGAAGCGTTCGCTCGTGCGATAGACTTCTGGTTAAGACCGTCGCTGCGCAGGCGTGCAGGAGCCTAAGGATTTTCATACCTTATGTTATTTTCTCTACATTTGTAAAATCAACAAAGCGTGTGTGATCATTGACATATTGGTATATTAAGATATTTTAACATTGGACTACTGTAAAGTGGTAAAGCCCGCAACAACAACATCTGGTGCACGAACAGGCCGACTCGACCGGTGCAATACCACGATCTTACAGAAGACAGGCTGGAGTAGGAATATTCTGCGTTTCATCTTATGAGTGAGGTGCCGAGGGCCTAATTTAAATCCTCTTCCCATTCTCATCCTTTTCTAATAAGAATGGGATGGGAAGGAGAAGAGAATAGGACGTGAAGAGGATGACGAGGAAAATATTGTTTTTCAACGTAAGCAACGCATCTGCGACTCGTTTGCTTGTTGCTATGCCTATGGGTAGCATTTAAGATCAAAGGACCTTTTAGTTCACCCATTCTTAACCCACAATCTTCGTATTTTCAAAGTTTTCAAACAATCATCCATAAAGAGGTTGAACAGCCACGGGGATGCTACACAGCCCTGTCTTACACCTTTATTGATGCTAAGCCAGTCTGAGTAGGCCCCGTTAATCCTATCACAAGCAGTAGCATCAAAAAGAGATGTGTATAAGAGTAAGTCTATATAATTTGGTTTGCGATTCATTTAACTTTCACTAGCCAGTCTCTTTTGAGGATACCATAAAAGCTTACGTTTGTGAAACATTTGAAAATGCTTTGTCCCAACAGCCTAATGGTTAAGGGTACGGACCGCGAAACATGCACAACATGGTCGGGGGTTGGAATCCGACATTCGGCTTTTGCCGTAAACGGTTAGTAGAAATATTAGTAAATTATTTCGATGATCTACTAATATTTCATATATATCATGCCCGAGGAGGGTTGGCGTCAGTCAGGCGGTAGGCCGTAAAAAACTATAGCCAAAACCTAATACACTATGGACTACGGTCGTGCTGTGCCGACCCTACAAAAAAAGTGGGAAAAGGGCAGATGTATGTGTATGTATAAATATGTGGATAAGTGAGTACGTATGTATATGATTATAGGAATATTGAAATATTACAATACTAGCTGTTCCCCGCGGTTTCACCCTCAATTGTACCTTAACGAAATGATATTACCTACTTAATACTACCGTAACCTCATCATCATCTCCCTGCCCTTTTCCCGCGTATGTGGGGTCGACACAATATGGCCGTAGCACAGTTAAATTGATATAACTTTATTATTTATAAACCGATTGAGATAAAACAAACACTAAATGTTAAGTGAAGCTTACCACAATACAGTAGTGAAACCACAACCAGATCGGTTAAGCCGTTTCTGAGGTTAGCGGTAACAAACGCACAGACAAATTTTATTGCGTTTATGAAGGCCCCCAATAATAATTTTTCTCGAATATCTTCCATGTACAGACAGCGATGAGTTACATTTTTATTATATGAATAGATTGGTGTTCCCGCAACTTCGTCCGAGTAGGATTAAAAAATGTTTTTTTTTTTCATTTAGCAAAATGTATAAAAACTTTATTTTGATTGTAGACATGCTCTTGGGAAGATTAATATTTTTTATTGAACAATGTGGCGACCACGGGGGTCACCTGATATTTACAGACCACACAACCATAGGCAACAAGCAAATGAGTCGTAGATGCGTTGCCACCCTTTAATGGACCGAGGAGGGGATAGACAGGAAAAATAGATATTTCGTTTTCCCCATTTATCCCCTCCCGTTCAATGCGAAAAGATTCAATCCGCGAAGCGGACTGGAATTGGACATCCGACACTTCACTCATCAGACGAAACGTTGAAGCATACTTCTACTCCACGCCTGT
The DNA here is from genome assembly GCA_000931545.1 of Papilio glaucus. Classification (NCBI taxonomy): domain Eukaryota; kingdom Metazoa; phylum Arthropoda; class Insecta; order Lepidoptera; family Papilionidae; genus Papilio; species Papilio glaucus. Next base: position 45,692 of record JWHW01026345.1, read on the forward strand.
CTTCTGTGAGGTCGCGGTATTTCACCGGTCGAGCTGGCCCATTCGTACAACAGATGTTGTTCCTGGCTCTGCCAACGTTAAACTCTCTAGGTAAGCGGACAGCCGACATCTCGCTCGATTTCACCGAAATCTAGTAGCAACGTGCTCCTCTCCCGATTCATCGATTCCTTCCTCTCGTAGCTTTCACCTACAGCACTTGAAATATGTAATAACTGCGTATATTGAATCCTAATATCCAAAATTTTGACCTGACCTCACTTAATTTACAAAAAGTCAGACAAGAATCCTTCGCTGCGCTTAGAATTGAGTGCCGGTGACGTCGTGACGTCACTAATGATGTTCGTCACTTCGTTCAAATAAGTTATTTCATAGTTATTAATGGTTTTGTTCGGCGTCTAATACAGTTAAAATTACAATGTAGCCTCGAGGCCGGCGCGCGGCGTCGCTCGGACTCGCAGGCTGCTGCCGCTCCCACTGCCTTCACACAATTAACAACATCGAGACGCCTTTTTAAGCTCCGTTGCTAAAACAAACCCCAAAACATCGTCCCACACGTCGCCTCGTCCTCGCCGCGTGATCGATCGGCTAACGTTTAAGGCTCGCGCCCAATGCCACTGCATATTGGTAATCGATGAGCCCATCCCTAACTTCATGAAGTTTCTGCCTAGAGAAGGAAAAATGTGACTTGCAATATTTCTAAATATCTACAGGTAGGTACATTGGTTTGCGGCAAACTGTCGCCGTGTCGCAATTTGTGTCCTACTTTATTAAAGTGTTTTTTTTTTAAATAAAAACAATTGAAGTCGTGTCACAGAATCGCGCGTCGCTTCCCGGCGCCACTCAATCCATCAATCGGTACATCAATCAATCAAAGGATAATCTCTTGTGACTGACTGACTCGCGAGCGACCCGACACCGCTAAGCTCGTGCGACGTAAGTACGTATGTGATAAAGTTCCAACGCGATATGATATCGTTACAAGCATTACGATGCATTTGGTCTGATAGCGATCGCTTCTTGAAAACAATGTCTGAAAATGATAAATTTACACTTCACTTGTGCCGTGACATATGATAAGACGCGAGCCGTTGAACTGGGCTTGAGTCTGTCTACGCATGAGCGGATGCGGCCAGCCGCTTGTCGCGGTTGCAGCGGCTGACCGCGTGCGTACAACCGCAGCGGCGCAATTTCTATCACGCAATGACATTCGTTTAGAATATTCCAGCAGACGCACATCGTCACCATCAGAGTCATCGGATGGTACCCCATTGGAAATGATAAAGTTCAAAGTTATATAATAACAACATTAACAATGTTACTGGTGCGTTCGTCCTGTTAGCAATGGCGCTAGCCTACGACGTACTTTAATGCGGAACGCAAATAAAGCAAATGTGCCAGCAGCCGCGCGGCGGCCGGTAGCCATACGCACGGCTTTATCTATAAGCCGATAGATATATTAAATAATGTTGGTAAATAAAAGTAAAATATACATTAGCAGAGGTCGGGCGCGCCGCGGAAGCGTACGATGCGACGCTTGTTTCAATAATGTTTTGTATATACATAAATTACGCGTATATTTTTAGTCGTCGTGTCCGTGGCCTCTGTCCGACTTTGAACCTAATAAGCTCGTATTAATATGAAAGCGCGCCGGCTTTCTAAAATACTTAAACGCACGTCAAGGTCTCCGCTTGTGCGTATTTTATTTATTAGAGTTCCTTATGCAAACTGTCCCGTGCCTCGCGAGTCGCGACCCGTCGTAGCACTCGTCGCGACCGTCGCCGAGTAGGCGTGGCTGCACACTGCACTCACAGTCGGCGGAAGTATACCCATGTAAATATTTGCACATAATGAATGATTTTTCGATCCAGAATCTCCGGGCTTGTCAGCGAGCCGCAATATGCGCGCTCCAATATACTAGTTTGTGACTGAGCTCACAAAACATTACATATTCAAATATGTACATAGATACGTGTAGGAATGGCAAGCTCAGTGCTTTGTATGTATTTTCTAAGTTTTGTATTTTTAGTTAGAACAAATACTTCATTGTGCCCATAATGATTAACACCATATTCGTGCTAACTACGTGAGTGTCGCGGTGCTGTAGTACGAGTACAGTACTGATGTGTGTACAGACGGCGGCACCGACCGCTGCCTGCACTGAATAGTAATAATACATAACAACAAATAACTTTTATGAACCATTGTTTACGAATGCGTAAATCATTTTTATAAGATATTTATGCGTAAGTAACCAGAAACAAAAATAAAAAAATACATAATCTTTAACTAAAAAAAATACAAGGACGTCGCCCAAAACCAGTTCTTAAATAAACGTTTTAAGTAAAATTCCAGCCACAATTTACATGATAAAAACTTGTTTTTTGTGTTTCCTATATCTAACAGATGTGCTTAAACGTACATGTGTGGGGCGGGGTGCGAGCGCGGAGCGGGCGGGGGCGCGCGTTGCTACCGCGAGCTGCTGCTGGAGCCACCATTAAATATGTATCAGTTACATTGACAGCCCGAGCGCGTCGCTGCCGACCTTGGAGATGCTTTCGGCGAATTTTTCCAAACACTCCCCATGGTAAAGACGTTAAAAATGAAAAGGGAACCGACGTCCCTTCGCAATGCCAGTGGGTCAAGCCCATCAGTAAGAGCTTATTCGATGATGTTTCGGGTCACTCTTCGTTGTACGCGGTCAAGTGGAGGAAGCTGGTATTGGGGAGCTCCAGTCCAGAGATGCGAGCAGATTGCCATATGATGCCGAACCTGAATTCGTTGTGAATCGAATCATTTTTTAATATAGAATATTGCAAACGAACAAGCGGTTCACCCGACATCAAGTGATCGCTTCCCATACACATCGCCAACTAACTAATGAGTTGCAGATGCGTTGCCTACATAGGAGGGGTTAAACAGACAACGGTTATTTCCCTTTCATATTCATCCCCTCCACCGTCAAGTCTTAGGACTAGAATTAGACCTCTGGCTTAACACTCATCAACGAAACGCAGAATAATCTACTTCACGGCTGTCTTCTGTGAGGTCGTGGTACCTACTTTACCAAAATACATTAGTGAAAACCTCACCCATATCGGTTAAGCCGATTGAGATTAGCGCGCACAAACGCACAGACAAACAGACATAGACAGATAAAAATTCTAATCATTATTGTTTTGGGTTTTATTGCATTTATGAAGGTCCACAAGAATATTTTTTCTCAAATATATTCCATGTACAGACAGCGATCAGTTACATTTTTATTATATGTATAGATGTTTTGTTAGATAAGATTAGCAGCTAATTATTCCCGGGGAAGGTTGGCGTTAGGCAGGCGGCCGGCCGTAAAAACCGTAGCCAGAACCTACATACGTAGTATGGACTACGGTCACAGTTTAAACAAGCGTATGTGATTGTTAAACTGTGCTACGGCCATAATGTGTCGACCCCACATGCAAGGGAAAAGGGCAGGGAGATGATGATGAGGTTACGGTAGTATTAAGTAGGTAATATCATTTCGTTTAAATTAAATTGCAGGGCGGATGAAACCGCGGGGCACAGCTAGTGTTGTTATAATTGTATAGCCTGTGCGATGGCGCCGCGCTACACAACGCTCCGACGATGAGTATTGCAGCTCCTCGCTTTTGCAGCTCAGACTTTCGCAGGCGCTAGCTGCAAGCGATTAGCTCGATTGACATGCACATATGTTTCACCGACGAGTCAGTTTTATAAATCAAGAAAATAAATATTACCAAAAATATCGAGCAAAATTAGTAACAAAATAAATAATTGATTGAATTTATGTCCTGGATGCATAGGGTTGACTCTTATTTTTAATTGTTATTTTGCCTTAAACACACTTGATAACAAATCCAGTTTTCATCAATTGTAGTACAAAATTCTTACATTTAGATTTGCTATTAATTGATTTTATAAATGAATATTCAGATATAAATGTATTCATGTATTGTGTACTTATAACTTAAGATACGTCTACGATACCGTACTTACATAACTTAGAAATAACAGTGGTAGAGCCCACAATAACATCTGTCGCACGAATGGCCCGGCTGGACCAGTGAAATACCACGACCTCACAGAAGACGGGCGTATTTTATGCTTCTGCTCCTTACCATCCTTTCCTACAAAGGATAGGATGGGAAGGGGAAACCGATAGCACGGGGGAGGGGATCAATTGAAGCAAGGAAATGTCCTCTGTCCATTAAAGGAGGTAACGTATCCTTGTTGCGGATGTCTAAGGGTAGCGGTCACTTAACATCGGGTGAACTGCTTGCTCGTGTGCCACCTTCTAATATACAAAAAATATATATATATACTGCATCTTACTCTGTCATTTCTTTAAATATTGTTTTTAATATTCCGTTTGTTTACCTATTAACAAAATCGAATAGCAAAATATGTATAAAGAGAAAAAATATATAAAAATTCAAGTGCAGAGATTGCCGTACGTTGCGTCGGCTTTGTATACGAGAGCATTTGCTTATAAAACCGCCTTTTGGTGACATTCTACGTAATAATATTTTTTTTTATAATTTAACAATAGAATAAAATTAAACAACAATTGTCAAAGAAACAATTTATATACACTAGGTTTAGTAGTTTACAATAACTGCGAGTGCAGGAGGCGGGGAGCGGTTGGCAGCGCGGGACGGCCCCGCAGCGCGCGNCGCCGCCGCTGCCGGACAGCATGGCGGTCAGCAGTAGCTCTTTGCGCCCGGGCTACATATTAACATGATTATTTATTATTTTTGAGTAAAGTGTATATAACATAACGAACCATAGTAAAATTCAATGTCTACTCTCAATCATTTCCATTAAATTACATAGAGATTAGAATAGTACTGTATGTTTGAAATAAGTAATGTGAGGACTAACCCTAGGCGCTGTGCGGGGATTGGCGGCGTGGCGCGGCCGCACGGACAGCGCGGGCGGCGCATGCGCCACCTCTCCGAAAGACACGCGGTCGTAGCGCACCTCGCCGGCGTGCTCCTGATGCATACAAACATCTTTGTGTCAAAGAGGGGCAAACGGCATAATCAATGAAATGTGTAATAAAAACATAATCTAAATATTGAGATAAATGCACTGAGTGCTCGAGAGGTCTCTGCATCCAACCATAATAATCTGTACTGTGATTTATTAAGGCCGCCTTATTAATATACTGCTCCTAAAAGGGCAACTTTAAGTCGGGGACGGCTACGATCGGGGTCCAAGCGAGGTGCGACGAAGCACTTTCTATTACCAATGTTGGCATTGAACCGTTCAAATATAAAAGTTGCTTTCAATGTTTAATACTTTTCAAACAACTATTTGGTAGAATGATTATGCGGCTATATAGACAGAACATGAAAGATGAACTCTTAAAAGAAATACTGGTATTAAAATCAGGATGAAGTATTTGTATTTGAATCTTCGTTCAGCCAGCCAGCGTCAGTGTTTCGGTTCGATTATGACGTGGCAACCTTCAAGAGAAGAGTGAAAAGGCTGTTGCTAAACTAGGGCGTTCCATCTTTCGACCACATCACCACTTAACTTCAGGTGGGACTGTGTTCAAGAGCCAATTTATTAGTTATAAAAAAAACCTTTTTAAATAATACTTATCATGTATTAAAATACTTTTGATAAATAATTTTTGACACATCTTCTATTACAAGTCCACAAACACAACACATCTTCATTAATATACAAAGTTTCATTTAATACTCAGTGCTCGCAAAACTGGATCGCTTAACTAAGTAATATCATGACATGTGCTGTGGCGGCACAACTTGCACATAACTTGTCTGCCGTGTTATCTTAAATTTGTTATACAATCAAACCTCCAAAGCTTTCTCCTTCTTTGCCTTCTTTTTGAGAGCAAGTTTTTGGGTGCGGCTGAGCTTAGGAGCAGGATCGACGCCTTCTTTGGCCGCCATTTTCTTTTGTTTCTTTTTGCGCCGTGATCTTTGAAATGCCATTTGTTCACCTTTTCTATCTTCCATCTCAGTATCCAACTACATCAACAAACAATGTTACAATGAATAAATAAGTCATTGAATTTCATTTACATAGCAAATATAGTACAAAAAACAGAAAAAAAAGCTCATTGATCAACTCAAGATTAAAGATAGCAATTTCATTCTTATACTGTTATTTTTCTATATATCTATGTTGTACCTGTATCAATATTGTAGTCAATCTTTCCAACAAAGGCCTTACTAAATGCCTAATATCTTAAATCCTTAATCGTTTAATAGCTGTATGTGACCTTAAATACATAAAGAAATAACCGTTATTCAAAACTTACTGGATAATCCTCTTGTAAGGTTGGGTTGTGAATAGCCTTTATTGCACTGTTAATCCGGAGGGAGAAACCCCTCCCTGATTCTCCAGGAAGTTTGCGCAGATTTGCAATTGGATTATCCTTCTGTGAGTTGCCTTTGTCACTCTCTGGAGAGAGAAACTGTACTTTGGTTAAAATATCTAACAGTAGTTCAGTAGAAGAACAGAGACTACACTAAATAATAAAAATCATGTCAGCCACAAGAAATGTTTATTTTTAGGTAGAACACAACACAATGGGGCTCGCCAAATATTTTGTGACCTCTGCTAATACCCAGTAACTCCCTTATGCATAACTAGAGTTACCGATGTATTCACAATGTTTTACATTATTGTCTTGTATTGTAATACAATTTAAAACTAAGAATCTTTGTTTTACCTTTTGTGGGTCTCTTTTTCTTTCTGTTTAAGTCATTACTATTCCCTTTTTTTTTATTCTGAAAGGCAAATAATTGCGTCAAAGATTTTGGTACAGGTTGTTCATCTGGGTCTTTCGGCGGTGCATTTATTTTACCTTTCAATCTGAAACAGTACTTACTTAGTAAATACTTACTTACAAATTATTATTATTTATTATTTTTTCATTTGCTTTTACAAATTAATGATAAAAATGAAATAAATAAATATGCGCTCACGCCCGTAACCAAAAGGGATAGGCAGAGATTATGGATTTCCATATCGGATTTTTAGAAGAGCGATAAAAGAAGTATTGGTAAACTATTATTGTTATATATTATGTACTCACTCTTTTAGACGTTTAGCTTGTTGCACAAGCGGATCTTTAACACCTCTGTGTTTTTTTGCTGGTATTTTCCGTCCCATTTCTATAATATTTTCATAGAATTATTTTTAATCTAATACTTTTATGGAATTATTAAACAATTTAGTTACTTTCTTTTTATGTGAGTTTCATAACTTCAAGTAAAGAATGATGTAGAATTGATAATATCTATAATTGAAAAGTTTGTAATATAGTGCTTATCTTTATATTTTGTACATAGACTTAATTACGAAAGAGTAATAATTTATCATTTATTTTATTACATATAATTGTTACAACAAAACAAACAAACACACGTGCTACGTGCTATTTATTGAACAGTGACATACCAGTGACAGATGACCACCACAGATAAGATAACAGTCATGTGCACTGTATTTGTATAGTCTGACCATTAGAAAAAAATAGCGGAGAGCAAAGTATAAAATAACTGTAATTATAGGATATAATTATGATAATATATATTCACCGTTCAATAAATTCCCAAGAATCTGAATTTACATGAACGTTAACCATTGTAATGAAATATTAAAAATTCCCAATCCACCACAAGGGTGCGAAAAATAACCTTATATCTTACCATTAGAAATTCCACTATCATACTCATCATCATATTGCTTCTTCAACAAAGTCAGGTCAACTAGAAGAGCCTACGGGCTCTTACTACCTACTACTACGTACTACGGGTACTACGGTACCAATAAAAAAAGTTTCAAAATATTTCGCCTCAAAAGCTCATGTTCCAATACAAGTTTATCAAAGAAGACCGCAGAGTAAGCCGTTGTAAGTTGTATTTCATAGTATAATTATACTATTAGTACCATAACTTAACATTTTGTAGTGTATAGTATATAAAGTACTACAACTAAAGTATCATAAACCATAACCTTTTTTTTTGGTAAAATATCTACGGAAAAACATTCTTCTTTCAACAGTGGTAGAGCCCGCAACAACATCTGCACGAAAGGTCTGGCTTGACCGGTGAAATACCACGACCTCACAGAAAACAGGTGTGAAGTAAAGTACTCTGCGTTTCGTCTGATGAATTCTAGTCGGAGGCCTTATTTCAGTCCTCTTCTTCTTCCCATCCTTTCTTTATAAGTATAAGATAGGAATGGGACGAGGATTGGGAGGGGGTTAACGGGAAAAAGGAAATATCCTTTTGTCCTATCTATGCCCTCCTCTATCCATTAAAGGTAGGTAACGCATCTACAACACATCGGCTTGTTGGGGTTGTCTATGGGTAGCGCTCACTTAACACCAGGTGGTCCGCTTGCTCGTTTGCCACCAAATATAATCCATAAGAAAAAATCTTTTAGATAATTTCCACAAAATTGTAAGATTTCCGATGAAAATATGAACTATAGTGTAATGGTCGCCATAGATGGAATTCGACGTGATTTAGGCGTCCATTTGAAATGGGATTTAAAAACGTGTGATCCCTCTTCAACGAAATGGAAAAAGAGAAGCGTAGCATAATTTTAGTTATTATGTACTATAGTTTTTTTGAGGGTCTGAATTCAACCCTGCCTATAGGGGAAATCACCAAAAAAAAAACGCACAAGGTGCACTAACTCATAGGTGGGGTAAATATGTACGCATATTATGGAGAATACAACTACTAATTTCTGAGAAATGGAAAATCTTAAAAAAAAACTGTTAAGGCAATATTTGTAGATAATTTCATGAAAATGGTGTGAGCAGAAGGATGTGATGTGTTCAAGTGACCAGTGTAGTGATGAAACTTTGATTAAAGTGTATTATCTAAACTAACTTCACCGACGAGCATGTATGCGTAGATGTATGAATGTAGAAGAAGCGAGAGAGGTGTGCCAGGATCGCACCAAATGGAAATCCATGATCTCTGCCTACCCCTCTGGGTTAAGGGCGCGAGCGCACATTTATTTAGTAGCCCCAGAATTATTTATAAAATATAATCTATAAAACTGAATGTGGAAAGTAATTTCATTTTTGTAATGACTTGATAATACTTGATGTAATGCATGATTGTAAAAATTACCAAGGAATCAGCCTTCTTAGCATTGTGGGAAAACTTTATGCTAAAGTACGGATTGAAAGAGTCATGAAAGAAACAGAAGAAAGAATGTGGGATGTGCAAGCGGGTTTTAGAAAAGGAATGGGTTGCATGGATCAGATCTTTTCTTTACGTATGATCACATAAAAGTTTTTGGCTGTAAAGCAAAAAAATTTTTGCGCCTTCGTAGATTTAGAAAAGGCCTATGATAAAGTTAAAAGAGATGATCTGTGGTCAACCTTAGTTGAGTTTGGATTGAACAGTGATCTTATACAAGCATTGAAGAGATATGTTAGGATTAACGGGACCTACTCAGTCTGGTTTAGTATCAATAAAGGTGTAAGACAGGGCTGTGTAGCATCCCCGTGGCTGTTCAATCTCTTTATGGATGAAAGCTTTGAAAGACGAAGATTGTGGATTAAGAAAAGTTTTCAGATTAGCGGTTTACTTAAAAAGGGCGATATAAAGAGCACCCATAACCGACGAGCATGTATGCAATGTATGAATGTAGAAGAAGCGAGAGAGGTGTGCCAGGATCGTGCCAAATAGAAATCCGTGGTCTCTGCCTACCCCTCTGGGTTACGGGCGTGAGCGCATATTATTATTATTAGATAGACGACGTTACAAAACTTTTAAAAGTTATTGAAAAATGGGAAAAAGTTTGTGGAGTGAAAAGTTGTTTAATTAAGTGAAAAAAAGATGGCGTGAACCAGACAAATCATTTAAAAAAAATCGGGTTTTATTATATTTAAAATAATTTTCATTACGTTTTTTTATCTGTACTATTACTCTTGTGGAGGGGATGACTTTGCAAGCGAATGTTGTTCGGGATTGGTGATTGGTGCGGGAGGGAACTTGTTTTTAGCAAACAAGGTCGTTCTTTGTGTCAAAAAATCTTTTCGTGACGAATAATCACTTTTTATTATTTACATTTAGTAGCAAGTAGACTGTCATCATCAGTAGGTAACAAAGGTTGCAGTACGTATATGTCAAAGTTGTATATTAGTTGTTAACAAACTAGTCATTCAGAACGTTCCAATGAGTTTGGGAGGAGGTCTCAACACAGAGGGATCTAATGCAGGAGGAATATTTGTCCAGTTCAATCAAGATTGCACGTAAGTTACCATACGTTCACATATTTAATGTTTTTAGTATTTGACAATATTTTGTAAAACTAAATTAAATTCACCATGAGGAAATAAAGGCTTCTTCGAAACTTTTAGTCGAGTGATGTGCAATTAGTTGTTGTTCAAACGAGAAGTATTGCGCTTATTGTTCTATTGCGATGATGCAATATGTCATTACCCAATAATTCGACATTGAATTTTAAAAGCAACATACGTATTAATTACCTTTGTTAATAAACAAACATGTTAGATAATTACTAACTGCTTAGATCTTATAGCCATTTTAGATATAATTAATTCAATAGCTCATGACAAGTGTGGCCTTCAGCCTGCATATAAGACATTTGTTTTGTTTTTTCACCACAATGTCAACACTGTTTTGATCCCAACATATGGTTGGATGAATGACCTTCATAGATTTGTCATAATGTAAAATAGAAAACTATAGGCTCTTATAGTTTATTAATAAATGTTGGTGTGATTTGGTTATCTTAAAATACTTGTATATGTATGATACTGTCATGATACTTTCTCTCTAAAAAACAATATGTTTCTGTGAATGTTTTCGGCAGTGTAAGCCCACGGTAAAACATTCACATAAAACATATTGTCATTTCAGTTTTTCCAGAGAGAAGGAGGGAGATAAAACATGTTTTATATAAAGGTTTTCAGCAGTGTCACCCCACGGTTAAATGAAGCCTACTTTTCTAATGAAATAGTACAAAATTGCCTTTTGCCTATCAAAGAGACAATGGACTGATATCCAATATTTTAGACTTCATGAATTATTAAGAAAAGGCTTTGTAAAACTGAAATACTATAGTCTGGTTAAGGTAGTATTAGGTTGATCACACACATAAACCGAGCAAGCAAAATGGATGGTGAGAACCAAATCAAACACTTAGGCAAACATTTTAAAGTTGAATTTGGCATTGACTAATTACCTTAGCACAAATATTTTAAAAATATTTAAAAATTGGGGTTGTTGCACTCTTTTACTTCTTCTTTTCTCTAAAACTCCCATGTATATTCATAATATTGTTAGAATTTTTTGTTTCAGTTTACAACAATCAACATTTTTTTTAAATGTCTAAACCATCTACTTGTATTCTGTGAGCTTGGTGCACTGTGGGGTCAACTCACTCCTTCTAAGACATTATGGATGTACTCCAACAATATCCAGAACTATGAAACAATGCTAAATAAAATATGTTTCCCAAAATATTGTACCTCCTGTTAAATGCAATTTAAACTCCTGCTTTTGCAATTTGTTCACAATTCTTTTGAAGATTAATCTTATTATTGCCCAAGCTTAGCTTACTAACTTGCTTAAATGTTTTTTGCCATTAATGTCAATGTTGTTGTGATTTGACTTTATAAATACTTTTTACTTAAGTTGACCTAAATTTCAATTCTGCCTCCCCATGTATATCAATTGCCTGTAAAATTGTAAAGTTTGTGAATCAATCCATTGGGAGATTGGAGTGCACTTCATTTACACATTAATGTTATTTGACCAATATAAAAGTTTCAAAATTGATGTATCATTGATGATCATGTATTTTGTCAATGTGCAGTCTGCACTTTAAAATAAATTCATCCAGTTACTGACCCATCTCTTTTTATGGGTCTATACACTACGTTCAGTTTAATGGCATATCTAGTTCATGTGATACAAGTAAAGTCTACAATAAAATGCATAATTGAACTAGATTCTTGTTCATAATGTCTCCAAGCTTCCCTTTCACACATTTAAGTAGGAGGTACATTTAACATTTACATTAAACTCATTTAAGTACCTTCAAGAGAAGAGTGAATAGGCTGTTTCTAAACTAGTGCGTACCATCTTTAGACCACGTCGCCACTTAACAACGGGTGGGATTTTGGTCCAGCGCTAGTTTATTCTTTATAAAAAAAAAGAAAGGTAGGGTTGGTTGGTTATTTAAGTAGGAGGTAGGGTTGGTGGTTGGTCGCCCAAGGAAAACTTATATTGATCAAATTAGTGACCTACTAAAAAAGGGCGTTATAAGGAGCACCTATAACCGATGAGCATGTATGCATAGATGTATGAATGTAGAAGAAGCGAGAGAGGTGTGCCAGGATCGTGCCAAATGAAAATCCATAATCTCTGCCTACCCCTCTGGGTTACGGGCGTGAGCACATATATATTTAATTGGTAGGAGATAAAAATGTCATAATTATTGAGCATTTGTATTTGTGGGTAAAGAATTGCAATAACATATTTTAACAGTGGTAGAGCCTCCAAACAAAACATCATGAATGGACAGGTGAAATATCACAACATCACAGAAGACAGACATGAAGTAGAGTATTCTGCGTTTCGGCTGATGAGTGAGGTGCGGGAGGCCTTCCTCCTATTTCTCTTCCGATCCTTTGCTAATAAGGAAAGGATGAGAAGGAAAAGAGGACTTAATGGTGGAAGGGATGAATAGGATAGGGAAATAACCGTTTTCTGTTTATTCCCTACTCAGTCCATTAAAGGTAGGTAATGGATCAACAACTCATTAGTTTGATGATGTCTATGGGTAGCAATCACTTGATACTGGGTGGACCACTTGCTCATTTGCCACCTTCTATTATAAAAAAATATATTTCATTAGTGTTTTCATTTGAGGGTTATATATGGGTCGCAGTAGGCCAGAATGTATTAAGTGTGTTTGTTGTGATCAGGGAGTATTGATAGTGCTACATCGACCAAGCATCTGGCGTACATTATCACCATCTTATACCCCTATCTCCATAGTTTTATTTATTTTATTTTAGATATATCAGCAGTATAATCTCAGGTTAAAGTTATTTGAATATTATATGTAGTTTGTGTAATTATTGTTTTTTCCTTTAATTTTAATTTAAGTATTATATGTTTATAACATTTGTATAAAAATTTACAACACAAGTGTATTGTTTGAGAGTATAGCACATAGGAGATAGCTAGCTGATTAATTATATATATATTTGATTGTAATTGTGATTAAACTGTTTTGTTTTGCACGCTATATACATATAGTGAAACAATAATGGGCACATTTGCTATGTGTTTGTTCCAGATCATTAGTAGCGGGAAGCAGCAGTGGATATCATTTGTTTGCGCTGTCGCCAGACGATGGCGTGGAAGAGATCTACGCGAGCAGGTCGGGGCAGGACACCTGCCTGGTGGACCGGCTGTTCAGCAGCTCCCTCGTTGCTATCGTCACGGTCGCAGCACCCAGGTCAGTTTCATATTTTACCATCGAATGCGCGGTAGACGAGTTGATGACGTGGAGTGTGCTAAAGATACAAAGCACGGCCGCCGGGTCATCATGACTACGCTGAGCTGGCAGCACATAGCGCTATAAACCGCCGCAGTTATCAATATTCAGTAAACAATGCACATGCAACTGATAGACATTGACTTGCGTAGCGAGTGCACGTGCACCTGATACTCTACAGCTACACGTGTCCTTTGTGCGGTGACGTATACTTAGCCAATTGTATATATTATTTCACGCTGAATTTAAACCGACCGGCCGCTGGAGATAATGATTACGTCCCGGTCTGGGTTATGGCTTTAATACCTTAGTCTTTATAAGTATTGGCAACAACACGGTACATGATTGTCGACTCCGTGGTCCAGTCGACGATGTTTTATCTTATGTAGTCCGACATTGTAAATTACACATTTAAACCTCAAGACATTACATAATATCAGTACGTTTACACTCGGCGAGTGCTAGAGTGACCTTTACCTTACGTCGGTGTCGTCGGGCGGAGTAAATCAGTCGGCGACTACACCCCGCAGCCGCAGAGGCAGCCCGGCCGGCGCCGGCGCACTGCCCGCTAATTTTAGCAAAGCGTCGTCTCTCAGGTGACACTTATTCGATCGCTTTCTAGGTGCGAACATTGCACAAAATTGAAACCGCATTATTATTTAATCGATTTCAACAGCAATCGTCAGAATTACTTGTAATTCTAGTATTGCAATCGGAATTAATTTAGCAATCAACAAGTTTCAATGAGATCATTCATCATCGTCAAAATTTTACAAAATGACCGTCGTGTATCGCGAGCTACCGATGTAATTTGATTGTAGTAGACCCGCACACAGACGCTAACAGTACCTATATTAGAGGAATATTACACAAAGTGAACAACATGGCGCACACAAACTCCCCGAAACTTAGCACTGAAGTGATCAATATGGAACGTCATATAACCAATTAAAAAAAAACGTGCCAAATGATGGAACTTTATTAGTTAACAAAATACTGATTGATTGATTGATTTTAATACGTCTTCAAGATTTTTCATCCCAAGATACCTTTACGTATCATTACACTAACTAAACGAATTAGCTAAAATTATATATCTGTGAACAGTTACACAATAAGTATTGTTATTGTAGTATTGTGTTTGCGTCGTGATAATAACGCGGACGTATCTATCGGATTTTGATAAGGGCGGACGTAGTTAGCGCGGCGCACACGACACGAGACCTCGTCCTTCTCGCCGAGTCGGAGGGCGTGGAGCTGCTCTCCGCTGCCAGAGGTCGAGATGAAGCAACACCAGATGTCTTAATAAACAATGGCTCGCGTCACCGAGCCGCGC
>JWHW01026358.1:2204-13463 GCA_000931545.1 Papilio glaucus
TAAGCCACACTTTTCCCTTATAATGGTATTTATAACGTAGCAAAGGTACATAAAATTGTACCTAAAATTCGTTCAAGAACTTTGACTGTCTACAACTGTCAAACGCTTGTATTTCGAATTCCAGCGGTTATATACCAGAATCAGTGATCCGTCCAAATTTCCCCTTCACTATTAGTTTTGAATATTACCAGTATATAAACATAGTTTACGAAATAACAGTGAATTACCAAAAACAGATGGAATTTCAATGTCCTTCATTTATTACACTGCGTTATCATGTGTCATAGTGTCTTTAAATTGCTTTGGTAGATATTTAGAATTTGAATAATGACATCCAATTTATATCAAAGTTCAGGTTCCGATAAGGTTTTGTATTGTTGTCAAAGGATTGCCTAAAAGATGGCGCGCTGAAACATGCTACGTCATATTGTCAATGATTCGTTCAGTTCACAATTTGCTTGTAATATGCCTAGTCTGATTGTAAACTGACGAAGTTCACAAGATTGGTGACATATCCACGGTACAGCTGCTACCGCTGAATGGTTATCTCATTATTAAAAAGTTGTTATTTAATTATCAACAAAACAAAAGCAAGTTAAATTTCAAAATCACATTACCGCCAATGTATATTTACTATACAATGATATTTACTGTTAAAATAATAAATAGTAAGAGAAATGGCATAAGAAATTTATACCCTCATCTGTTATTTGATGAGGATCTAGATTATAGATCCTTGTCTAATTCGCCGTTGGTGATTCTAGGGGTACAGTTTATATTGACTTATAACGTAATATTAGATTCGAATTCGATTTGATGTTCACATAAACTGGACACCTAGAAGCGCCATGGGCGACTTAGACAATGGTTCAACCTACTTTGTATTTTATGAGAGTTGATTCCAAGATTAGATCGGCGAACCCACTTGTACATATTATCTAACAATCTAAATCCACATCAAATAACAGATGAGGGTATAAAGTTCTTATGTCGTATCTTACACCATACCAATAAACTGGAATTTAACTGTGTAAATTCTGAAATTGAATAATTATAAAGTAATTGAAGCCGCAACAATTATAACACAGCGAGAAACAAGCCTCTAACTGCTTCGTATTGAAATAACTATCGTCTATAATTTGAAATTAATTTTCAACCAAAATAGATCCTAAATTAATTTTAATACGGCCATTCCAATAAATTTTCAGTCGGAATATAAAGGATTTCATTAACAATATTAAGATAAACGAACGACGGGTAAATAACATAATATAGAGTAACGACCGGTTTCTGAAATGCTGATCAACAGAAAACTTAGCTGGCTAGTTGTTAAATGTCCGATCAAATGTAATTGAGTTTCTAGAAGTATCAACTTTTTTCTTTTAAAAATTGAAATTTTATTTTAATTTGGCTGTTAAGTTGACAGGTGTGTTAGTTACATAAATTGACACACCTTTCTGAAACCGAGCGTAGCTGTACCCAGTGGTCGAAATCAAAAAATGACCTATTCATTGTATTTAGTACCTAATATAAATTTTTGCGTCAATCGTTTCAGCGGGATCGTATATTTATATCAAAATTTTTGCTTTTGAAGGGAGCTGTACGACCTTTCACGTTTGTGGGTTAAATAGTTTTGTCAATATTTATTGACTACTGATCCGCCCTGGCTCCGCCCGGGTAGCCGTTTCGGAATGTTTAGGGAATATTGCCTTTTAAATAGGTAGAAGCACCTTTAAAAAAAGACAACGGGAACCGTACATACATACTTTAACGGAACGTGCTATGTGCTATTCCAGATTATCTATGCCAAATGTTATCCATATCCGTTCAGCCGTTTTTGCGTGAAGTAGTAACAAACATCCATACATACAAACTTTCGCATTTATAAGTATAGACTAGTTGTTATTAGAGAGCTTAAAAATGTGGCAACCTCAACTTCAATGTATTTGTATCCAGAAAACGAAAAGCGGTAAAGTTTGTAAAAAAAAGGTAACTAGCTGTACCCGCGACTTGTCCGAGTGGAATTAAATAAAATTGTTTTCAATTCGCAAATTTAATAAAAACTATTATTAGGCTATCACATATAGTATTCGTACATTTTCCGAGATAAAAGTAGGACATGTCATTATTGGATGCAATCGAACTATCGATATTAATAGATAAGAAAAAAACAAAAAAGTACATATCCCACAGGAACATTTAACGTACATTTTCCGGGATATATGTGCCTACGTGGTATTCCAGACTATAATCTATCTGTGCCAAATTTCATCCAGATCCGATGAGCCGTTCTGGCGTTCCACCATCCATCCAAGCTTTCGCATTTATAATATTAGAAGTGAGATTTATACTATAGGTATATATGTTTATATACTATTTTATATATTCCAGTGTACTCATGAGCCTTTTCCAAAATGAATAAAACATAATAAGTAAGATTAATGTGGTTAAAGTGAGTGGCAATATCGGCGAGGGACGCCCTAGAGGAAAATATAATTTGAATACGACGAAATTAGTTTATACACGGTAAAAAAGGATTTTCTGAAGTAATGTAGTCGAACGTGTTGGTACAGAATGAGTTAATTAAAGTAGAATAAAGTACGTTAAATTAAGGTCAGTGATCTGTTTTAGGTTTTTTATTAGGATAAAACGATAAAGATTACTGGAGGGTATACCCCATACCCTCATCTTCACACATCTTTGTTGCAATCCAATATAAAATGTTAGTTTATTTTATCATCACCTTCCCAGTGATGATGATGGTTTATGGATTGAGCTATACGATAATATATTGCCAGTGGCTTCGCACACAATTTTTGTAAGATAATTCCGCGTATAATAACTTCGAATTAAAGGTAACATGTGTCAAAAAGTGGTTATTGTCAAAACATGAAACATTACCATGGCAACCGAGAGTGTAAATGTAGGTTTTATGAATCTCTCGGAAACAATTATGTTTTCGGTATAAATACCCCATGTTTTTGTACCCCTGACGATGTGTTAAGGAATTGAAACGTAACAAACAAACAAATTCACATTGGAATTTGTAATATTAAAAAGTTAGGATTGATTAAAGTATTCCTAAAAAAATTAATTCGCTCCGGCAGATTCAACAAGAAGTAAATTATGAATGTACTGGATTTGGACGCGTCTATGAATACTATGCTGTTATGGAAACTGTTGGTAGCAGTACATTTTGAAGCCTTCCTATTGAGCTGATATTCATTTTGAATCACACCAGAGAATAGAAACGTATGCGGTCCACAGCTTTCCACTGATTCGCAATTAAGGGTTGCCAATCAATAATGAGCTCCACATCGACGTACCATTTTAATTACTGGGAACGGCGTACCCTCGTTTGTTTCTTACTTCACTGGAAGGAAATAATAGAGCGTAGTTAACACACAAGTACGCTCAGTACAAAGACAAATCGTTAAAGAATAAAACACTTCCAGTAGTGCATTGAACTATGGAATGTATTTTGTTCGTCTATGACTTTGAGTTCAATTTAAATTTAACATGTAGAGTAAATTATAAATATTATTAAATTGAGAACTCCACATTAAGACTGTCATGGTAAAGGAATCAAACTGCATTTTCGCTCGTAGTATGTTTTTCTATTTGTTTTCCGAATGGTGAGACACCCTTAGATGTCATTTTAATGCTTATTTGAAAGGTATATCGCAAATAAACGGTTCAAATGTAGCATACATTTGGAATATTTTGATAAATACCTTAATAAATGATTTATTTTAAGTCATGGAAATTTTCAATATTATGATTGATTTTTCTCCAGTCTGAAATTAAAATTAGGTTTTAGTAATTTTTATTATTTTCTAAATATAGAATAAACAATGTATTAGCAGAGAGCTCTCTGCGATATCGCTTCAGAAATGATGTGATGCAGTAGAACTAAAGTAACTGACATTGCCCAAAGAAATGCAAACCTTGGCCAAGGCTGGAGGACATTACTCGCAGAACAGATGGCCGATGGGGCCGAATTTCCTAGAATGGCGGCCACATAGAGGTTGACGAATATTGGCCGAGACGACGAATTGTGTCAAAGTGGTTTAAAAATGTTGTTATAATGATTTCGTAATAGCGAATCATTGATAAAACAATATAAATTGATAAGCAAAGTGCCAAATAAACAGTAATTAAGATTTACCACTTTAGACTCGATTGTGTTAGTACAATGGGTCTGTTGGTTTGTTCGTTTAAGTTATATTATTTTTAGATATCAAGAGAAGATGAAATACAGAAAAGACAGAATTAGAAAATAGTGCTGTATTTCGTATTAGAAGACAAAGGGAAATATCGCGAGTATTTTCAAGCGGGGCGGCGTAATAGATTCACAGAAATCGGTTTCGACTTAATTAAACTGACTAAAGCTGGGATATTGGGGTATGTGACGTCATAGAGACTGGGTTTATACTGCCACTTAATTCAAACTGAATCTTCACATTCGATGATACAGTTGAGAGTCGAGTTAATTATACTTGCTTATTATTAAATTAATATGTACCTTGGTTAGGTTTATAATTATTTTTTTTTTGTTGACTAGGCAACGCTGAAGAAAAGTTTGTGCCCGTTGTATGCTGGTTGTCACAAATGAGTTATATTTAGGTTTATTTAGTTGACATTTATAGACACTTCGTACAAATGTATAGGCGATTTTAAATTTAAAGTTTTTTCTTCTGTTGTGCTAGCATGATATCGAATAGATCAAAATGTAAATTGTATTTTTCGCTTATAAATAAACTGGATCCCCGGCTTCGCAAGGGTACTTTCTCTATACAAACTTGCAGCCCTCTACTTTAGGTTTTTAAGGGATTAATTTAGAAAAATACTTTTAACTGCTCCCTATCGTAATAAGAGAGATCGCTGTGCAAAATTTCAAGTTTGGCCCAGTAGGTTGGGCTGTGGGTTGATATATAAGTCAGTCAGTTTCTTCTTATATATACATACATACATACATATATATATAAAGAAAATCAAATTATACTCTGAAAGTCTTAATTAAGTATAAACCTTTCACGTTTTTATGGATTGTAAGATCATGATTTTTGTAAAGTAGTAATTGCAGAAGTGTGACTCGATTTCCGATCCTAATTAAACAAAGTATGAAATCAGTTAAACCAATGAATTAATAATTAATTAGTATATTGATGTGGGATTTAAGACGTCGAATACTCTCAATAACTTAACGGTTTAGAGACACGTGTCAAAATTAGTTAAGCTATCCTTTCTCTGTTCATGCCTGTCTTCAATAGGCCGAACGAGACAGGATAGCAATTAAATATAAATGTCAGATGATGATTTCGAAGCTTTAAAAACGCAATTAAAAAATCAACACTAGACTATCACGTTTGGAACCTGATAGGTTTGATGAAAAGCGAAATTAAGTTTGTTATGTCTATGTAAAAATGTATGATATATTTTATAATTAAAGCTATTTAATTCAGCTCTTTACCCTTTGGTGTAAAATATGGCTATAAATAATATGTTGGCCTAATATTGCAACGCTTTTGAATCACAAACCGCACAGCAAGCGAATTCAAAATATTGGCAGTGAATTGGTTGGTAGTGTGACTTTTTCGATTGTTGTACACTGTTGCCAAATTGTGGTTGAAAAGCTTTTGTTATTAAACGCATATTTAACACTGGCAAATACTTGTGGTTTTATTAATATTAAATTGAATATATAAATAAATAAATTAAACAAACATAATCAAGAATAAGCTAGTTTTGACTTTTTTCGTAAATGATTTTTTAATAGCAGCATTTGTAATTTGAAAATTAATTTAAATTAAATTGATTTTTAAAATAAAAATCGAGTGAGCCATGTTCGATATCGTGACTTCATTAAAACTTTTTTTTTAAGTTACACAAGTCGTTTAACATAAATTCTTCTGCGCCTAATGACTTTTAAAATAGAGTCGGAAATGGCTGATCTTTAGATATTTTCCACTCGTTGTTTTTTCCAACTAATGGAAACGAAACAATGCCTTCAGAAGTGTTCCATTTAGTGAAACAATGTTAGAAATGACATTGAAACTGTTCTAGACATATTCTTTGTTTTTGCTACAACATTTTTTATTTTTTATTCAAATGTAGGGTAAAGTCTTCTACTTCAGTCTGTTGGTATGATTTAAAAATAGAAAAATAATGTTTTGTATCTGATGGAAGTTCTACTTCTGAGGTAGACTGTACACCCAATGATTTGGTGGTCAGAAGTCGTTTTAATTTATCAATTAGCAAAAAAGAAAGCCTCAATGAACTAACGATGGCAAACTCATGTTCTTTTTTGTCGCTATTTGCTAGACAAGAGATTGGTCGTCTAAAGTTTATTGCATTTCTTTAATATTTCTTTAATATTCTATTTAATATTTATACTATTCACCGACAGATTATCAACTTCTTCAGTTTACAATCGGAATAGACATATTTTAAACTGTCACCAAATAGCGGACTGAACGAATCATTCTGAAGAAATCTTTCAAAGTGAAATCGTCAAACTTTGGAGTGATATTTAGCTAGTATGAAAGTTAGAATATAATAGAAATAAAACAATTATAGGCTAGGTTTCCTAACTAACCAATGAATAAAGGTACTTACGTATTAACTCTCGTAGCAGAAGTTGCGTTAGGTTAGGTTCGGCTCGGTGGGGCTCAGTAGCCGTGGGTGGCCCACGGTGAAGCTAAGAGGCTGCTGCTGGCGGCTGAGGGTGAGTCACGGAGGAGGAGCAAAGGTTAACTAGGTTTAACCCCTTCCTCCCATGCAGTCTTCTTTCGCTTAATTCCGGCGGCGATATTGGGAGCGCTGGTCTATTTAAGACGGGGGCCACGAGGAGTGACCCTCTGTGAAAAACTCAAGGCGGCGCAAGCGGGGGAGGGCGGGGATCCCGAGCCTGTATTGCACTGTGTCGTCTCCTAGGAGCGCCCCTTTAGGGGCGCTTGGGCGTCAAGGGGTCACGTACTTGTCATGCTGCCGCAGCATCCACACAATGGCTATATATGGCTCTTGACCGAGAGTGCCTAACTAAATGCCTTTGGGACTGATAGATTCTCCGAAATTTAAAAGTACCTGAATATATAGGTTTCTTGTGTTTGACGTGTCAAATTGTCAATGATTCGTTCAGCTCACAGTTTGCCGACAGTTTATTATATACCTAGTCCGATTATAAAGTGAAGAAATTCACAATATTAGTGGCAAATATGTTTAATTTAAATATATTAAATGGTGTTACTGAGGGGTATGTCGTTAAAATTTAGTTCAAAAATATTCTAACTACGTAGGTCTCACAATGACCAACCGAACCAACAGAATTATGAACCCCAGGCATTGTACAAGAAGGCAGTGGTAAACGGACGGCTCATGCGGTCGCAGTATATTCAGCTGCACTATATTCCGAACCATTTGCGATGTTTGTACACAATACATTGGACGTTACTGGGAGACGGACGATACACTCATGTACACCCGAATTCGATTGTCTAACATGTTCTACGAATGGTCGATTTGTATAGTAAAATACAAATTAATTTCTTTAAAACTAGGCCCGCGGTGACACGGCATTGATACGTAATTTCATTTGAGGGTATAACAACTTGAATTTAAGATATAATTATAAGATGCCTGAAAAAATTAGTTTACGTTATACTTTCGCTCGGGATATTAGGTTTCCTTTTCCTGACAATGTGTGTTCAACATTTCACGAGATCGGTTGAGTTATGTCGTCAAATCGTAGCAAACAAACAAACAAACTCTTTTATATAAGTAAGGATGAAGGAGAAATAATGGTTGACTAGTTTTTAAACCAAAGTTACTTGTAAATATTGCCAGTTTTTCCGGGAAACCAGAGCGGAACATGTTATAAAGGTGGCGCTAGCAACAGCAGGTGTTGCATGAATGTTTCTATTCGAGCGTTAAACCACGACCTCAGAGAATACGGACGTGATGTAGAAGTACTTATATTTCTATTTTTCGTCTGAAGAGTGGAGTGTCGCATCCATCCACTTATCTACTTCATCATTATGTTTTAACTAAGGCTGGCATTTCATTTGTAACTCTTTTGTTCCGGATGTTGGTGGTTACTTTTTTATGGAAGAAGCTGGAAAACGAGCAAGAGGGTCAACTGATATGAAATGATCCGCTGCGCATAACAAGCTAATGACTTGCAGATGTGCTGCCAACCTTTAAAGGATAGAGGAAGGAAAACACAGGAAAAAGGATACTTCTTTATGTATGTCGATCGGTGAAATACCACGACCATAGAAGTATGGTCGTGGTATTTCACCGGAGCCAGTCCATTCGTGCAATAGATGTTGTTGTGGCGGGTTCTACCAAATAAACTTAACATCAGGTGACCCGCTCATTCGTTTCCTTCTTTTTAACATAAAACATTTGCATCTAGACTACTGTATTGTATCTGTATGCCTCCTCCAGACCAACACTGATAAGTCAGAAATAAAAAAAAACTATTGTAATATTAAAAATGTGATTTTCATCAAATGTAATAAAGAGCTTTTTTAACTGGTTTAAAAAATATATGCTTCTAATTTGTATGATGAAATCTTAGTAGCGAGCAACCTTACAGACAGTTAAGTGTAATGCATAATTTTCTTAAAATATAAGTTTAAAATTACTTTAAATAATTGAATGTTAAATGTAGAGCTTAGATAACAAAGAGACTTCTGTAGTGAACTTTAATGGCAATTGTTTTCTTATTTAAGACCTTTTCTTTATTCTGTATTTGTCAATGTCAAAGGCACTTATATAATTTTTTAATCTGATAAAATGGATAAATAGAGTGACGACCGAATGGTGACGCTGCGTAGTTTTACAATACAAAAATGAAAATGAATACAGCATGCCAAAGCGACGTGCGTTGATAAAACGCACGAGCAACGTTTACCGCGGGGAGGGATGCACAAGGTGCGACGCTGAGCGACCAGTGTACCTCTTATGTCGTATACAAATAAAATACTCACACACATCTACACGTCTTTGAAGTAATGTGTATTTTATCGCGTCAGTTACTTGTGCGATACACTGTCCGTTGAAATTATAGAGCTGCGACGACGCACCGCCCGTGTGGAATTGCTCTTACAAGCAATTTTAATAGACAATAATTGTCTCGCCTGGTAAGTTGATCCAATAAAGCTTTTCTAAAACATTAACGTCTACTAATTGAGAGTTTCTTTCTACTAGTGCCATCGCAGCTCTTTGACCATAATTGGTTGTTTTTTTACCTTCTATGAAAGTAATACTTTACTTAATATAATTTTAGTATATTTCTAACACATATTTTTTATTAAAAAAAAACTTTTTCCGCTTCTCCTCAGCAGAAACTTTAATTCTGCAAAACCTTCGTGCTCGAAATATTCTTAAAAATGGTCCCAAAGTTTTCGCTTCGCAAATATAAGTATATGGATTTAATTAAAATGGTAATTGTCATAAATAGTATGCAAAATAAGTTTTCAGTTCAATGCACTACGTACTATATAAAATATACTTACATTCGAAAACACAGTGTAATGAATTCATTATTCTAAGTCAACGGTTTTAGTCTCGCACAAAGCATGAACAGTTCATTGTCCAAAGCATAATCGTAAATTGTAGTGCATTTAAACTACGTGAAATTAGATAGTATCAATTAAGGGAACTTTATCATTGCTTAATGTTATTTATATCTAATTCTATTGGGATTTGGACCCAGCGAGATTGAAAAAATAATTAAACGATAAATTTTAAAAATAGTATATGTCAGCAGGCTGTCATATTTGCGGTATTTATAATATGTGCTTTCATTGCTGGACGTAGGCCTGCCCCATTAATTTCCACAAAGGTCCCATTCCCCATTCCCACAAACTCTTGCAACCAGATCATCAGACCCTCTTGTAAAAGACCTACTGCTGCAACCTGTAAGTGAGCACCATTCCAGGACCTCTCAGCCCCACCGGCCATCCCATCTGCAAGATCTTGAGTATTTAATTTTCACGATTTTTCTGACAATATCGGCTGCTGAACTGTGAGACACATAACTTCTGATACGACTGCATTACCCTGTACATTGCCCTTTGAGCGCCCTAAGGCATCCAATGGCGAGTCATCACTAGCAACACGGACTGGTCGAAGGCTTTCTGCTTGAAATACCTTCTTCTGTTTTTCTTCATTTACCCCCGCCTTCTGTTATAGATACAACACTGCAACTCATATTTTTGGTTTAAATGTCTATGGGTAGCGGTGATCATAAGCCATTAGGTGAACCGTTTGCCTTACTTTGCCTTTTTTCTCCATAACCCTATGGGTTCGGTGAAAATCGAGCACCGATTTGTGTTTTTGTTAACTTGGGTGTACTAAGAGCGCGGTTTGCTTGTGTAATAAATTAGTACTTCTACACTTTCAGAGCAACTTATCACCTCCCCGCCTTTATCTCACTCATGTGGGGTCGGTACAGCATGATGTAATCGGTTTGGGCTACAGTTATTACCGCCGGCCGCCTGCCTGCCAACCCTCCTCGCGAATTTTTAGAGATAATTTTTGAAAATTATTTGATTATAGAATATTCAATTGTATATATTTAATGTTTTATTGTTTTAGGGACCTAAACACATATTTGATATAAATAGGTGCAGACAATATAAATGATTTGATGATTGATCATGATGATCAGTCAGACACTAGCAAGAGTGTTTAAGGCTTAATAGTCAGGAAAATATAAGCCTTGATTTTCTTTTTATTTTTTTCTCAATATATAGCTAAAAATAATATTCTCCATAGTACTGAATTTTAATTTATGAAATTAAAATCCCATCCAAATCAAAAGGATTAATTTTATACTACTACTATTTTGTACTACAAACTTGCTTTAAATTTATTTATTTATCAATTTATTTTTTATAAGCGAATGGGACAAACGAGCGGCGGAAACACCGAGGTGATCAATGACGCCCATGGGGTGTAAATGGCAACACCAGAAATTCTTATTACTTCAGAAATTATATTGATCTGTATTCATCATTCAACCAAGTGTGTGTGTGTGCTAAGTGAAAACCTCGATGATTTGTATCTCTGTGTATGCTGATTTATTTACGTAGATGTCCAAGATTTTATTGTACGATTATTTAGTTTATTTTAACTGCTGTACCCAACTCGATTTTCCAAACTATTTAAAATATTTTGAGACGTTATAGCGGCTTGAAATTGTACATTAAAGTTAGGAAGCCGCTCGTAAAAGATAGTTTTAATAGAGAA
>JWHW01026358.1:13539-28366 GCA_000931545.1 Papilio glaucus
CCATGATCTCTGCCTACCCCTCTGGGTTACGGGCGTGAGCGCATATTTATAAAGTATACATGCACCTACATACATATATATTACTTGAATCTCGCGTGTAATAACTTGGTATCACAAGTAAATGTCAAGAAGTCCACTGGATGATGGCGGCAGAGGACCGATATTTGAGGTGATCAATAGAGAAGGCCTACATCCAGAAGTTGATGACTATCTTGAAACAAAGAATAAGATAAAAGAATTAAAATATGTTTTATATATAAGACGTACAAAAAGTATTTATTATGATTTTATTTTAAAAAAGATATGACCTTTATTATATTCACTTACATTTCATTCCACATTGCATCCTCGGTTTTGCAGAATAATATGGGTATTCTGCAATGCATGTTTCACGTGACTAGAATACGTTGAGTTTTCACTATATATCTAAGGCCCCTAGTTGAAGATGTAGTAGTTTGTTTTATAAGTAGCTTCATGACATAAATATATCTTTTGAGAAGCTTGTCTGTTTTTATGTGGAACTAGTTCTTTGTTAAATTTATAATAAAAACAGTTCGTCGAAACTGTTTTTAATTCAAATAGGCGTATTGCTGACGCGTGTTGCTGATTTAAGTTGAGCTTCTTGTTTACGCGGATTTATAAAATAAAAAATAAAAATAAAATAAAAAATAAAATTTGTTTATTTCAGACTATGCCCATATATACAATAGTTAAAATTGAATTAAATAAATTTTAATACTACACTTAATTTAAATATTTGTCCGAACTCATGCCGTCTATTTGAACATGTGCGCGCAGCCAGTGTTGCAAAATAGGGCAGTCAGGCTTATCACTAATTATTTTTAGAATCTTGTTGGTGCTTTCCAGTACTCCGAAACCCATCAGTATGTGCTAACGCAAACATCTCCGACGCGCTGCAGTAACGTGGGGGCCCTAACAACATTCTTACCCCATTATTATATTGTACACGGAGAGTGTTGAAAGTCCGCTGCGCGTAGCTGACCCACAGATTGCACGTGTACAGTGTCTGGCAGTACGCCTTAAAGTGAGCGATTTTCACTTCTGTGGTACATCGTGCAAATCTGCGGGACAACATATTACAGCGAACTGCCATCGCCCTCCGTTCCCTTTCAATATCTTTGTCGTCCTTTAAGTCCTCAGTAACCACGTGCCCAAGGTATTTGAAGGACGACACGTTTTGAAGCGCAACACAATTTAATTTAACAGGCGGTATAATACAAGTCGCCTTGCGATTTCTGGCTCGAAACAACATGATCTCACTTTTTTTTACATTGTACGAGAGGCCGTGGAGCCGAGCATGCAGCAACCGATGGACTTAGCAGCACCATATCGTCCGCATAACTGATTGAACACAGTGACCATCAATGAAGCAGCCAGCACCGGCACTGCTGAGTTCAACGATTAGTTGGTTTATTTAAAGATTGAAAAGCGAAAGCGAAGTCAGACCGCCCTTCCTCACCCCGCATTCCAACCCGTACGCCTGAGAAAACTGATCCAACCACTTGACCTGATTAGTCTGGTGGCCATACCTATACTTTAGAATATTAATATATTCACCTGGCACACCTGAATCGTGAACCGGAATACCTGGCTAACCTAACCTAACCAAACCGATTTCATTAGATCTGCCGGTAAGTATAATAAGTTATAAGATTTTCCCCTTCCTGATATCGTCTAACGCGGCTAAAGATGTTTTCAATTAAAAAATTATGTATAATATTTTAAATTCATTTGGTCTGTCATTTAGTAGTTATCTACTATCTGACTTTTTACCGACTTTACCAAAGGTCCTCAATTACGTATTTTTAAGTTTGTTACTTCAGAACTTATAACATTTATGAATTTCTTTTGAAAATTCTTTGTGCAATTGATAGTTTTTGTTTCCAGATTGGTCGTCAATTTTATCGTGATCCGATTAGTAGTCCCACAGTTATTCAAGATTTTCGCGAATTGTAGTCGTTGTTTTTGTAGTTTTAATGGATTTAAATTTTTATTTACTAGTGATCCGCCCAGCTTCGCCCGGGTAGCCGTTACGGAATATATACATTCACAAAAAGATAAAAAAAATATCCCACGGGAACCGTACATTTTTCCAGGATAAAAAGTAGCCTATATGCTATTCCAGACTGCAATCTATCACTGTGCAAAATTTCATCCAGATCCGTTCAGCCGATTTTGCGTGAATGAATATCAAACATCAATACATCCATACTTACAAACTTTTATAGTATAAGACGGAAGGAACAAGCGACTTACCTGCCCCCTGATTCTGCTAATAGAATCGTATCGGTTAAAGAATTGTTGGTTTAACATTTAACTAACCAATCGTGTCACAAAGATTTGTAATGAAATGAAATTTATTATCCAAAACTAAATTAACATAAAGAAGAGAAAAAATAAAACAGCAAAAACAATTTTAAGGTAAAAAAACAGGCTCAGCTAATGCAGTTTGACACTGAAAACCGCGCTTTCAATTTTCAGCCTTCCCGTTCTTACTGTGACCAAGTCCGAGAAAATTTGTACAGGCGGTCAGTCAGAGTAATAATAAATTAAAAAAAATCGTCAATAAAATAATTCACTGTAATAAAATTAATTTAATAATAATAAATAATAATTTTGTGTATATGTGAGATGTGCGTGAAATGCTATATAATAAGCTATCATGGCTGCGTTATACATATATTTAAATATTTTTTTGATCTAAAATAAGGTTAATGTTGTATTTTTTCTTGAACGTACATCTTGACTTACTGTAGATATATCGTAGATTTGACAGTAGAGCGTCGTTACTAAACTTATTTACTAAAAAATACACCCGCAATATTAAATAAATAAATGTGCGCTCACACCCGTAACCCCCTCTGGGTTACGGGTGTGAGCGGTAGGAAGAGATCATGGATTTCCATTTGGTGCGATCCTGGCACACCTCGCTTTTTCTACATTCATACATCTACGCATACATGCTCATCGGTTATGGGTGCTCCTTATATCGGCCTTTTTTAGTAAGCCACTAATCTGATCGATATAAGTTCTCATAGGGCGTCCCCTACCAAAACTGCCACTCACTTTTACTACATAAATTTGTTTCGATATTCTCTCTTCATTCATGCTTTCAACATGCCCGAACCACCGAAGCACACCTTTCTCAATTCTAGTAACAACATTCACTTTTAAGCCACACTTGTCCCTTATAATGGTATTTTTAATCCTATCATTCAATGTCACATACTTCTTAAGGATCGCCTAATTACATAACAGAATTGATGAACTTAGTGATCACAGCTGTCCGGTTGCTTTCATAGCAATCTGAAGCGGTACAGATACATTGGCAGTCTTTATGGGTAAATAATGGAGTAGATAACGATTATAAGGCACAGAGAAAGCGGTACCATACCCACAGTTCACACCGGTATTCTGTGAGGTTTTTGATACTCTTACTACCGAGCTGGCTCGTTGGGGGCGCCACAGTTGCAGCTGCAGCTTTTAATATGTACTTTTTATTGCTGCGGTCATCGAACTATTTAAAAATAACATAACTTAGAGAACCGGAAAATTACATTGTTTTATATTTGTACGATTAAAAACATTGAAGATAAAATACTTTATTCATTTAAGCTACATTTTACACTTAATGTTCCGACTTATAGAACGTGTTCCAGCAGTGTATGTTTTACGTGACCGGAATGTTGAAAACTTCTAGTTCTCACTATGGAAGTGAGATGCCTAGTTTGAAATGAAGCTGTTAACTTTACAAGGAAGTTCATGGTATGACATAAATTATGTTTAAGTTAAAGTTAAAGTTAAAGTTCTTTAAAGTCACGGACCAACAGTTGTTTGTTTGACTTGACTTCGCGGTAAGATTTCAGTGTTTTTATCAAAGCAAATATCAAATTTAAATCTTCTCAAGTTTATGAGCCCATACGCATTTTGCGGTTATAGGTACTACGATGCGGCTGCCGGCAGCGCTGCGGTTTTACTGCGGTTAGGAGGACGGTTGCTACATCGACTACGCGGACCGTATTATTTATTGTGTTGGCAGTTGTTCTAAATAGACAGCGTAAGCTAAAGTTGATGTTGTAGCTAGCTGCACCCCGGTTAGCTGTAATGGTAACCGCAACCTGCGGACAGTTTGACACACATAGTGCGAACGGGCCCTTACATTACCCACACAAAACCTTGGAGAAGGCCCATGAAACCCCCTCTATTGATGTTTATTGACTAGATTAGTGAGTTCGGGAGGAATTGATGACCGTTTTAAAATGACATTTAATATGATATTAGTAATGGCAACTGCTATGCACCTATCGATATAGAATCTTGGGCTACATGATAGTGGATTAGGTGTAGATAAATAAATGTATTTTTTACATTTGTTTATCTGGCTTTTATACCGACTTTATCTTATTTGAAATTGAACTTATTCACCAAGAATTAACAACATTTCAGTTCAAAATTAAACAATAAATTGTTAATTCATTGGCAATAAACTATTGCTGTAGCTAAACAAAGCTTTGAAATGAATTACTGGCAACGAGGCTTTGTTTGTTTTTAATTACATGTCATGGAGTTTAATTGACTATTTTATTTTTAACTAGCGACCCGCCCCGGCGTCAGGCAGGTGCAATTTACATACCGAGTCATTGACGTGTAAACCAATTTTATATTGCTACGAAAAATGAATTATAGAAGGGATTTTTTACAATCGCCCAAGAAGATTTCAATTTCTAACAAAGAGTATCAATATAACAGTAATGTGCTGATCAATACGGGATCGGGGGCCGCGGCACAAGTTAATAAAATTGCGTGTTGCATTGCTTGTAATAGCTTAGGGAAATGGCTTACCACTATGATTTACGTTTCAGCGGTTCTCTCACAGAATCTCGTCCATCACGATCCGCAGCGTGAGACTTTGCTTCTCCTGCAACCCTCCACTAATTCAAAACACTCGCTTCCCGATACGGCGCTCACAAAATATCACGTAATGCAATACGTTTGAAAGTTTAACAATCACATATGATTGTTTAACTGTAACCGTAGTCTATATTGTATACCGTAGTCTATACTGTTCTGGCTAAAGTTTCTACGACCGGCCGCCTGCCTAAAGCCAACCTTCCTCGGGAATAAGCAAAGTGAATATTCTTTATCATTGAAAAACAAATAGCGTACTTGAATTTGTTTTTAGTGAAATTTAAGGCTAGTACTTTCGTTACTGGAGCTTTAAGCTCGTTTTCAACGATATAAGATCCGATCATTAGTCACGAGAGCTTTCATAGGATAATCCGATTTGATCATGCTATTAGCTCCTCTGTTCAAACGATTTATGAAGACTAACTAGTATTTCGTTGGCGCTCCGTTTAGACTTTAGATGTCTGAAGGTTACATGCGAGGTGAAAAACTATCCTTTAAATTTGATGAAATTAGGCATAGTGACCAAATTTCAAAGTGAAGAATATTTTAGGTACTTTTTAACACCTTGGGTTACATTATTGGAGTTTTAGTAAGGATCCCTATTGCTTTGAAAATATAATATAGCCTATGTCATCCGGGATAGTGTCACTTCCCAACATTGTAAGAATTTCTCAAATCGGTTTAGTAGTTTCGGAGCCTATTCAATGCAAACAAACAAACAATCAAATATTTCCTCTTTGTAAAATTAGTATAGATACATCTCTAAAGAACGATGTACTCTGGTGTTAGTTAGGCCTGGCACATAGCTTGCAGAACGAACGACAGATGAAGCCAAACAGTAAGGGATGGCGGCCACATAAAGGTCGACGCAGCGTAGCTAGACCTCCCAGAAGATGAACCGAAGACATGGCCCCGGTTGGGGGAGCCCCAAAGAACGATAAGGCATTCTATTTTTGTGGTGCGCCATGGAAAAGGCTTACATCGACTTCTGTTGGCTGGCATATGTAGATCGGTATTGCATCTTTGTTTATAAATGATCGTACCTCCTCCTCCTCCTTATTTCAGCCGATAGCCCTCCACTGCTGGACGTAGGCCTTCCCCATCGCCACTCCGTTTTACATTTATTATTATTTCAAACATAGTTTGATGTTTGTTATTCGCAGGTCTCTAAATATAATGCTTTAAGTATCAATTATGGAAATTATTAATTATTATTATATTAATGGAAATCCATGATCTCTACCTACCCCTCTGGGTTACGGGCGTGAGCGCATATTTATTTATTTTTTATCAGTTATTTTGTTTATAAGTTTTGGCATTATTATTTGAATTACCATGTTAATCTATGAATGAAAATTGGATATGAAAAAGTTTTTTTCCTTGATTAAAAGGTGATAAAAACGTGACCAATCCAAAATTTTACCCGCCGCGTACGAATAATAGCAGGTACAGCGAGTAAATTTATTATTCCCCATTGAGATCGAAAATATGAAGGCTAACAAAGCCAAACTAAGTTATGTACACTGAAAACTACTACAGTAATAAAAGTTAGGTGAAGTATAAATGTAGTATTTAAGTTGGAAAGAGAACAATGGACTTTTTTATAGAAGGTGATAAATGAAAATTTGACGTGTGATTTCTCGACAATTTATGATCTGTCGAAATCAAATCATCCAATTCTGACCTGTTTTCTTACGTTATTACGTTAAAGTTTAAGTTAGAATCGAAGTTAATTATTAATGTTAATAGAAGGTATATTGTGTTATTTTGTACATGTTAGTAAAATACAAAAACTATGTTTTAAAATATGTTTATTTTAACAGTTGTAGAGTCCGCAACAACAACGTCTGCACTAACGGGCCAGCTCGTCCGGTGAAATACCACGACCTACCAGAAGACAGGGGTGAAATAGTGTATTATGCGTTTCGTCTGATAAGTTAGGTGCCTAATCCTCTTTCCCTTCCCATCCTTTGCAAGGAAAGGGAATAGGGCAGACGGTGGAAGGGAGAAATACGAAAGGGAAATAACCATTTTCTGTTTATCCCATTGTCTATCTCTTAAAGGAAGGCAATGCATCTTCAACTCATTAGTTTGTTGCACATGCTTATGGGTTGCGATCACTTGAAATCAGGCGAACCACTTGCTCGATGTTTACTAACTAACGGTGACATAGTATATCATATCGATGATAGTTACGCAAACCCCAATCCTTTTTTTGTGACTATACCGGACTTAGCGGCAGAGCGCAGAAGTTTTTTAGTAAGCTGCTAATATGATCGGTATAAGTTTTCCTGGGGCGTACCAACACTGCCACTCACTTTTGCAACATAAATTTGTTTCGTTATTCTCCCTTCATTCATCCTTTTCACATGCCGTAAATCCGAAGCTGAATGACTACTATTTAATCTCAATATAAATTCCATGGTTTTAATTAAAAGGAAAACGACAATAGTATGAGATACACAATATTAAAGTATACGAGCTTAATTGTTTTTAATATTCCTAACGAAACGTATCTTGAGAAAGTTAAGCATACAGAAGCAATCCTATTAAGGTTCTAACGCTCCATTCTCATGGAAAAGAGTCTCATTAAAATACAAATATAACACATGCGTTTCATTGTTCTCGATATTATTACATTTTATTAGAGACTAGCTGTTGCCTGTGGCTTCGCTTGCATTCGTAAAATAAGAAATTTTCCACTCTTGAAATGATATAAGTTGATCCGCTTATAATAACATAGATTTATAGCTGACATGTGTCAAAAAGTTGTTATTATAAATGAAGGTTTTATGTACATCGGGAACAGTTTTAGTTTCGGGGTAAAAGTATCCCATGTCTTTTTCTGTACCCCTGACAAAGTGTGTGCAAAATTTCATGATGATTCGTTTGAGTCGTTAAATAGATAAAGCGTAACAAACAAACAAAATCACCTTCGCATTTATGATATCATAAAAGGTTTATTTTTTAATTATTTTACTTATTTTATTTACTCCATGTTGCACTAACAAAGCTTGGCAATGTAGTTAGTAAAAGAACATAAAATGTATAATAGTAAGTACATAGCTATCTGATAGTTTTTAAATAACCATATTTCAAAAAATACAATAATAATGTGAAACAAAAACGAAAAAGATTTTATAGGGGACACCCGGATTTGAACCGGGGGCCTATCGAACTGCAGTCGATTGCTCTACCACTGAGCTATATCCCCACGGTTTGAGACATCTAAATTATCTATTATAATATTATTCTATTTTATATAAATACGATATTTCTTGACGTTGTGAAGACAGCAGATAAATTGAGGAATGTTTATAAGTGGAGATCGTCATTCGCCGCTCGGTTTCTGAGTCGCACAGCTGCCTCGTAGTATAATTTTTTTCCAGCGGCATTTCCAAAGCAATATGACTCAGGGTCGTCGACTCCTCAAAGGCCGGTAGCGCACCTGCAGTTCCTCTGGTGTTGTGGATGTTCATGGGCAGTGGTGATCACATTAAACTACCCGCTGCTCGTTTGCCTTTGAGCGAATAAAAAAACTGAGCATTGCGAGACATTAATGTATATTAAATCAAACTTACCTTACGGATGTCACCGCGTTAACGTATTAAGTGAACAGTGACAGTGCATTACTCGACTCGTCGTGAACAAAATTATCAAATAAACGCTAAATAGGCAAGTATGTTCCCTTTAGAGAAACTCGTAAATATATCTTTGTCAAAATCAAAATCAAGACTGATAACACATTTCATTACGAGCTTCAGAATTCTGTTATGCATTCATAAATATATCTCGCTGCGAATGAACGTCTACACGGCTCTGTAAAAATAGGGCACTTCATAAATTATTCATAAGCATCTTCCCTGTACAGGTGTGTCAAGATGTTGTCGAATATTGAACAGAGACTTGAGAAATTGCTATGAACAAGATCGCA
Source organism: Papilio glaucus (assembly GCA_000931545.1). Taxonomy (NCBI): domain Eukaryota; kingdom Metazoa; phylum Arthropoda; class Insecta; order Lepidoptera; family Papilionidae; genus Papilio; species Papilio glaucus. The sequence goes on from JWHW01026358.1 coordinate 22,403, forward strand.
TTGGAAAATTCTCTAAAATTGAATTACATTATTTTGTTAAATTACACAATGAGCTTTACGGTTTCAGCTGCCGTGCAATTTAATTTAACCGACTATTAGCTGAACTCTATATAAATAAATATTCGCTCACAACCCAGAGGGGTAGGCAGAAATTATGGATTTCCGTTTCACACATCTCTCTCGCTTCTTCTACATCCATAGATCTACACATACAAGCTGGTCGGTTACGGGTACTCCTTATATCGCACTTCTTTAGTATGTCACTAATCTGATCGATATAAGTACTTCAGTGATTGGCCAAAAGCTGTCAATCACTTTTGTAACTTAAATCTGATTTGTTGATTTAGATCTGACGTCAATACTAGTTATATCAATAAAATTAAGTAAATTTTTTTGCATATTTATTTCCGTTTAATTAATTGTAACAACAAACGCTATTCGCTTTTTATTCCGATTCTGTTTAACAGGACACATAACGGTTTCTAAAACACAGATAAAATATTGTGCATCATGATTGAACTAACAATTTTTATGATTACGTTTTTGTTTGTTAGTATGTACTATTGTTTGTTTATCAAAATAATTTAAAACAAATCTAGGGAACTTCAATGATTTTTTTTGTTTGTTTGACAGCCCAATCGTTATGGGTTTCCACTGCGTGTCATACAACATCTAATGTTACGCGACATGCGGTACATAAACAACGTCGCACATGTCGCGTAGTAGTCCGGGTTTCCACTGAAGTCAAATGTCAAAATGTTCATACAAATGTTGTATCTGAATCTTGTTCGTATCTGTCCACTAACGAACATTACGAGCATTCTGTTAATATATAGCAGGTCAACTAATAAATAGAAACACGCTCTGATTCCAGTCATTTTAAATTAGATTATCTCATTTTTAACTTTAATCGTGTCGTATCGTCCAGACCTTGTATGTATTTCGTTTTTAAGCAATTTAGGTAATTATTTATTTGTCAGTTATTTATTAATTCATATATTTTTATTTTATATTTCGTATAGTGCAAATTGTTTCTTAAAATTAGTCCCTAAATGTAAGATTTTAAACAATTGTAATATGATTATGTAAATGTTATTTGAAGTTTTAATAAAGAAATAAAGAATAATAATGGCTCTGGCCAAAACACGCCAGGGGAACGAGAGGGCAGCATAAAGCCGCCCATAAGAAAAAAAAAACATTACGAGCAACATGTTTGAAAGAAGTTTTGACATGTTTGACGTATCCATTGTTGTATGATTTGTTGTTGTTAAATTATCAACGCTCGCTTTGAAATCGAATGCGAACGGAGACTCACAAAAATTAGTACAAGTCGCCATAAAATTGTACTGACACTTTTTGTGTGACATGTTCGATGTCAAAATCTGTGATACATTAAGAGAAATATAATTGCGACAAGTTTGTATAAAGTGGAAACTCACGGTGATACCACACAATGATGAGCTGTACAGATTTTGCTTAAATTAAAAAGGGGATGGGGGAAACCGCTAGGCGCAGCTAGTCATTTATAAAATATCAAGTCCTATACATATTTTGTATAGTTTTAAATATTTTTTGTAGCGATTACTTAAATCCTAAGCTATGTTTTAAGTTAAATGATGATTTAAAATTATATTGACTTTGCATAACGTCAATGTTGTTATATTTATTTTAAAATATTTTTTTATGTATAAGCTTACGTATTGTAAAAATATTTATATCAAAAGAGCGTTGTGACATGTAAAGATCAAAGCCTTTGTAAAGCAAGAGATGTCTTTCATCATAAAATGTAAATTGCGACAAATTTACATGCAATATACTCTTAGGTTACGACAAAGCGTTATAAAATTAACTCTAAGCTGAAAGAAGTTCAATGTACCCTGTTGACAAATTATTTTCTACATGAAATAAGTGAGGTGGATAAGGTAACTTAATTATGACTTAAAGTTAACTTATTTAAAACTTAACATATTTTTCATAACTTACCAGTTAAACGTCCAGAATTTCTAAACTTTAAGTCTACTCTCAATCGATAACTTAATCTTTTCTTTACCGTAAGTCTAACAAACACTTTTTTTTGATAAAAAATGGCTAGCTCTCTTATTCAAACATAACTTGTTGTTGTGTTCTTTTTTTTAAAAAAAAGTACTCGAAACAGCCTTTAACCAAAACATTGTTCAGCAAATAAATCACGCGACAGGAAATAATTTTGCAGAGATTTCTCTGGAGATGTGTATCAACTTTTCAAGCTTTAAATATTTTTTTATCATTTTAATCCATAACTTACGTAGATTAAAATGACAATTAAATTAATGTTTTCCGAAATTGAGTACCTTAAGTTAGTTAATAATTAATAATAACTGATTCAATTATTACAACTTTCGTGAGACATTATTAATTAAATCATTAAAATGGAGTGCGAGACGGGTCGCGAACACGAACTCATCCCATTGACCCTGATGAAGCACCCACGATAGGTCCGAAACTAGTCGGTACTTGCACCAATTGTACGTGAGTTTAGGCGTAATATAATTAACAATTATTTAGCTCACTAGTTGTGCCCCGCGGTTTCACCCGCCCAGCATTTTTACTTAAACGAAATGATATTACCTACTTAATACTACCCTAACGTCAACATCTCCCTGCCCTTTTACCGCGTATGTGGGGTCGACACAATATGGCCGTAGCACAGTTAAATTGTTACAACTTTTTTATTTATAAGCCGATTGAGATAAAACAAACACTAAATGTTAAGTGAAGCTTACAGAAAATCGATACAGAGTGAAAACGCACCCAATTCGGTTAAGCCGTTTCTGAGATGAGCTGTAACAAACGCACAGACAAACAGACAAAAAATCGAGTTATGATTGTTTCGGGTTTTATTGCGTTTATGGAGGCCCCCAATAATAGTTTTTCTCAAATAACTTCCATGTACAGACATCGATTAATTACATTTTTATTATATGTTATTTTTAATTAGCACTTATTATCAATTATTGATGTAATTAATATTTATTATCACATATATGTATATATCTAGCCAGATGCAGTCATTATTAGTAGTTAACCAGAACAATAATTAGCACTTACGACCGTAACCTAAAAGCGTAGGCAGAGATTACAGATTTTACATAGTATCTCCTTGCTTTAGTATGTACACGTATAATCTTATTCATACAATTATATCTGAGCATGTTTTAGTTCAATCAACATACAGTGTCTAAACTTTATCCGTTATGTTTATTACTCGTACACACAGACGTCTTGCTGTGTTTATTCACACTAATTAGAATTCGAGACTTGTTTGAGAACTTCTGTCTTTGCGCCAATTGCAGACTCTACGTGACTCCATTCAAAATAATTCTGTATAGGAGTATCAACTGAATATAAGAAGATACAATTGTTTGGGACAGTTAGTAGTTGGGATTGGTCCCACTTTCCATATTATTCTTATTCTTATGACAAGTTTAGAACTAGTGTATATACGTAGCAGTATACATAGCAGACAGATATAAACGCTTTTAATAAACTTCAGTCAATAACCCGATGTCTAAGCCAAGTATTGCTATAATCTTGCATGTACATGAGAGACATCTAGTGTCTAACGTTATGGAATGAATATCGGCGCGCTTACTTCACACTACGTCCGCACTCTCGGCGAACCGAACCCTTCTGTTCGACTGAGTGTAGTCAATATATAAAATATATATATATATATATATATAAGTTGTATACTCTGCAATACACTACACATACCTACATCCATAAATACATTATACGTGGGAAAATTATTCGTGAACACGTTTCAATTCAAGTGTTATTAAACCATAATACAAAAGTGAGTGGCAGTGTTGGTAGGGGACGCCCTAGGAGAACTTATATCGATCAAATTAGTGACCTACTAAAAAAGGGCGATATAAGGAGCACCCATAACCGACGAGAATGTATGCGTAGATGTATGAATGTAGAAGAAGCGAGAGAGGTGTGCCAGGATCGCGCCAAATGGAAATCCATGATCTCTGCCTACCCCTCTGGGTTACGGGCGTGAGTGCATATTTATTTATTTATTTATTACAAAAGTCGCTGTTAAGTTAGTCAGACACTAGACTTAGATTCAGATCACAGCTAAGATTCTATTTACGGGGCGCATTTAAAACCGACCTCCATTTGGTCAACTTTATTATGTAATTGAATATAAATATTATGGTCACCACTGAAACCTAAAATAACTAACTTTATTTACGTTACCTCGGAGGATATATGCAATGTTTAACTTAACAGAGTCTCTCGCGAGGTCGGATATTGCATTCATGAAATTTAAATTTTAACTACACAGCTGTGAGGTACGGTTAGCTGTAACCTAGAGTACTTACGTATTTTATAGGTATTTTACCAATTCGAAAAACTGAATTGATTTTTATGTTGTAAAAAGTTAAATAAAAGTTGTTAAAAAATATAACATAACCATGGTACTCGATATTGTAATTGAAGCTTTTACGTATTTTTCCTATCCCTCGGGAAAAGTTTTATTTTCGGGATGAAAGATACCCATGTTATTTTCAGTACCCCTGATAATGTGTGTACAAAATGTCATGAAGATCGGTTCAGTTGCTAAGGAGTTAGAGCGTAACAAACAAACTAATCCACATTCGCATTTATAATATAATTAGGATTAGGATGTATTAATTATTTCAGTCTGTCGTACAAACAAAAAAAATTGTATATTTTTATGATCCAACATTTTGAACAAATGTTTCAAAACACTGTTGTAATGAATTCGAAAACGATTAAAAGCGGACGATGTTGGTAATATTATAAATTGTAGTATAAAACATCTTCGCGACATCAATCGATACTTCAGTTGTAAAAGTACTAAGTACTTATTCCGTTTTTTTTTTCACAGGCAGGAGAGTTTAAAACTTTATTCAGGGAAAGATAGTAGTTTCTTGTCAACAGTAGATATAAATTTACATTCAATTAATGAACCGATATTGTCTTTTTATACAATTTAAAATATCAAATCAAAATAAATCTCATTAGTGTGCTTTTAAATATTTGCAGCGCCATCTAGTTTTTAGTCATAACTAGTATTTTTCAATATTTATTAATTAATATTATTGCAATTTCTCAGATCTTAAGTTAAATACTTTATTCATACTCACTACTAATTACTACATGATTCAAATAAATGGAACTTGTTTTATGATTGAATTAAGCTTCAATAGAAATAAATAAAGCAGTAATTAATATTTTTCTAATAATTTAGTTATTGAGACTTGATGATAGCTTATTATAGCTCTTAAATTTAAATGAGAAATCCTAATTGATCGCTTTGTTACAACAAAATCAAATAACTTAGAGATGCTTTGAAATATGATTTACCTCTTTCCAATATTCCACGGTTTGTTGTATTCATCAAAGATATAACAATAAATTGAAATACTTAAATTAATTTAACTTAATATGTAAAAAATATTATTTTATTTAACAAGCAAATACTTGTATAAGTCACCGACTGATTGTGAACTTCGTCAGGTTACTGGGTTTCCACTGGCGTAAAATCGTGTCGCGATTTAAGCTTTCTCTCTATCTTTCTCTTTGAAAAACTGAGACGACATTATGTTTATTTGAATGTTTTCGGCAGTGTGAACTCACGGTTATAATCGGGCTATTTGATTGTCAAGAATTACGAGAAATTGTTCATACCTGCGTACTGTTGTAATCGAATTAAGTTCGATTAGTCGACATATAATTACGGGATGTATTGCAACGTGTACACTGTCTCACTGCAGAATTGGCACAAAGCATATTTCTTTTGAAGCGTAAAACAATTATCTAGTAAGTCTCTCGAAAACAGATCAAGGATAATAATATGAATATTTTAAATATTTTACAGGTCTAAAGGTTTAATAAAATACACAAAGAATCGTAAGCCTAAAAAATCTGCAGTTCTCAAATTAGGCACAA
>JWHW01026358.1:30474-42671 GCA_000931545.1 Papilio glaucus
ATTAGTGTGCTTTTAAATATTTGCAGCGCCATCTAGTTTTAGTCATAACTAGTATTTTTCAATATTTATTAATTAATATTATTGCAGTTTCTCAGATCTTAAGTTAAATACTTTATTCATACTACTAATTACTACATGATTCAAATAAATTGAACTTGTGTTATGATTCAATTAAGCTTCAATAGAAATAAATAAAACAGTAATAAATATTTTTCTAATATTTTAGTTATTGAGACTTGATGATAGCTTATTACCTTCGCTGGGCAGAGCTCTTAAATTTAAATGAGAAATCCTAATTGATCGCTTTGTTACAACAAAATGAAATAACTTAGAGATGCTTTGAAATATGATTTTGATTAAGAATTGATCGGAAACTACAATATGTATTCTTACTACTACTTATGGCTTAAGAACTACGCGGTGTATATCATGATATGATCATAAAATAACTTTAAAAAGGTCATTAAATAATATTATATTAAATAAATAACCAACACGACCGTAGCCCACAAGGGTAAACAGAGATTACGGATTTTAATTTGAAACGACGCTAGCACATCGCTATTGTAAGTGGTCAACAACATCTATGATAATCATATGTAATGAATAAAATATTATTTTGCCGATAATTTAGATGTGTGACTTATATCATAATATGCAAAAATGTGAGTTTGTTGGTTGCGCTTCACGCGTAAAATACTCAACCGGTATCAAGTTTGCACACATATTGTCAGGGATACAGAAAAGGGCGTAGTTTAAATTTAATCCCGAAAAAAATAGGTTTCTATAGTAATGTATGACAAGACATCTTTTTGACATTTTGTCACACATACATTACCATGGCAACCAAAATCAATTTTTTGACATTTACATTTAGTTCAAAGTTACCTATAATACGTAAAATCAAGTTGCTAAAATTTCCAACAAGGAAAATTCGTTTCTTATTTTCCTTAGCCGCAGGCAACAGCAAAAAATTATAAAATAAATAAAATAAATATGCGCTCACGCCCGTAACCCAGAGGGGTAGGCAGAGATCATGGATTTCCATTTGGCGCGATCCTGGCACACCTCTCTCGCTTCTTCTACATTCATACATCTACGCATACATGCTCGTCGGTTATGGGTGCTCCTTATATCGGCCTTTTTTAGTAAGCCACTAATCTGATCGATATAAGTTCTCCTAGGGCGTCCCCTACCAACACTGCCACTCACTTTTGCTACATAAATTTGTTTCGTAAAAAAATTAAAAAATTAAAAGCAAAAAATTAGCAATAATTTATTCAAAAATTATTGGAAGCAAAATGTTCAGCAATGTTTACTATTTTCCAAAAGCCAGGCCTATTTTTTGGTCAACCCTTTTTTGCATTAAAAGTAGCCTATATCCTTCCTCAGGATCTAAACTATGTCTATAACAAATTTCATTTAAATCAGTGTAGTAGTTTAGGCGTGAAAGCGTAACAGACAGACAGTGTTACTTTCGTTCATTTATAATATTAGTAAGGATATACAGAATGCTACAATTAAAATAAAGAACAAATTACTGTTTTGGTAAAAGATAGAAATAAAAATTTGCAAGTGCGACCAATTGCAGCAGAATAAAGTAAAAGGAAACACAGTAGCTACGAATATAAATTGCATTTGTTAAACTGTTACAAGTGGTAAGAAGAACAATGGACAACTTTATAAATTAACCTCATAGGTTTAAGTTGCAAGCTAGATAAATTAAGTTTAAACACAAAGACTTATCGTAGTAAAAGTTTGGAAAACTTGATACAAAATAAAGCACGGAAAATATAAGACTACAGCTTCTATTTTAGTAGGTATGTTGTAAGTCATAAACAAATACCAGTAGTTGGATTTAATGGAAATATCGAGTATGTTGAAAAGATGAATAAGAGAAGATTGACAAGACAAGAGAAATTTATGTTACGAAAGTGATTAGCAGTGTTGATATGGGTCGTCCTAGAGGAATAACCGACTAGTTTAGTGATATACTAAAGAAAGACGGTATTAAAATACCTTTAACAGACAACTATGTATGCGTAGATGAAGAGGCGAGAGCGAGAACCGTGCCGAAATGAACTTCCACCTCTGTGTTAAGAGCGTGATGCATTATCTAAGGGGCACGACGGAAGTGGTCTTTCTAAAAGATGTACCAATGATTTGGTCCAGGTTTCGTGAGTCCAATCTTTGTGGCGAGATTAGAGGACTTTGCCCTTAAGCAGAGGATGATAATTTAATGATCGTATGTTACAAACAAACATTTATATAAAATATATTAATATAAAATGACATTAAAGACAAGGTTGTCAGATTTGTAGGCGACTGCCAAATGACGACAGTCGTGCTTTAACAAGAAATATCAAAAATAGTGTCAGCAGTACATTCAGACAAGAAAAGGCCAGACACGTTTGAAGCCGAACGCTGACCAGGGACCTGGAGAACTTGAGATGGATGCTGATAATTACAACAGACCCGTATCCACTGCCAGAGAAACAAATACTGTTAAAATTAATTTGACCCTCGTTTCATTCTTGAAAAGGGTAGGACCGCAATCGTTTTATTTATTCGTTGCGATGTTTTATCTAATACAATGTCAATATATACTGTTAATAGAAAATAATGTTTTTAATAATCGTGAACATGACATATGCGTCCAATGTCATCCATCTCTAGTCACATTTATTATACGCCAAAACAGTGGAATGTATGTAATAACTCAAAATAAGACATTTATAAAGATTCTGTTACACCCTAAATGATCGTCAGATAGTAAAATTTTGATTTCAGTTGTGGATGAAATAGAAGATGTCAAACAAAATACAATACCTCAAGAACAATCCACGGAAAAATAAAAAGGCTGTCAAATGTAATTGACATTACATTTAACTTGAAGGGTGTTCGCGTCTCGCAAATTTTTATTCAACTAACGCCCGGGTTCTGATAGGTTTGTCAAAAATGTATGCCACTAACTCGCCTGTCAAGTTAACAGTTATATAAAATTCAGTTCCTGGAAGAAAAGAAAAAAGGGCGATGATGATTCTATCAAATCAATGAGATTTGATTAAACATTAAACAGCATGCTAGCTAATTTTTCTTTTGATCGGCCTGTCAGCAGCCGAGCATTAATTGAATAAAAATTTGACAAAAGACCTTTTTAATGTCAGAAGACTTCGTTCTGATCTCTTAAGTGTTACTTCATACTTAGCAGTCTTCTGCGACTCACAAAACATGGTGGATTCCAGTTTCGAGCGTAGCTCTAATTTATAAATCCTTCCAACGTATAGAGCGGCACCCTCTGATTCTCGTTACCTCCATTTTGACCGTGATGTAACTCTGTTTAAACGGCCGTGCTTTGATGAAATGACGGCTTCATGACAAGACCACTAGTGTACAATGTAAAAGTGCAGTGGTTTTCTTCATTAATGTTAAAACTACGACAAAACTTATTATTTTCCATTACAAAGTAATTAAAAGGGAATTACATCTTCCATTGTCCGAAAAAGTTATTGGAGCGAACATTTGCAAATTAAACTACAAACGCCGCAATGGGCCTCAAATTAATTTCAAATTATGTTCGACAATTTATTTCAGTTCAGACAAGTTGAAACCGAATTATTGTTCTGTAATTATTGAGGCTTGGCATTTTGGAAAAGCTTCAATGTTAACTTTGTTAATAGTTCATTATTGTGAATATATGGCATGCTTTCTGAAGGATTTTTATAGTAGAAGGCGGAAAACTAGCAGGCGGCTCTCTTGATTTAAATAACCAACACTAGCCACCAAGATCCGCTACGGTCAAAAGAATTATGGATGCGTTGCCAGCTTTTGTGTAGGAAAGAATAGAAGAAAATTTGGATACAGTGTCGAGAAAGAAGAATGGATGGGGAGGGGAAGGGAATAGGTCTCAAGGCACTTCCATCGTCATACGCAATTCAGAAGTACTTACTTCTACTTCACATCCGTATTCTAGGATTAGGATTTCTCGAGAACGCTTTCTTCCTTTAATACCCAAACTAAATGATTCAAATGTCTAAAAAGGTTTTTTGTTGTATTTTATTGCATTTAACAAAACGTGAATAGAGTTGAAATGAAAACAACTATTGTTATAAATCAACAGCGTGGCAGCTGGAAAGCGCTATGCAAGCACATAATTTAATAAAGTTGTTCTACAATTTCAAGATATGTATAATTTTGTACAAGAGGCTTATACAGTGTACTCAGATAAATTTTTCTAACCCCTAATTGTAAAACTAATTCCCGGTTTCCGAAAGGTTTGTCAAGATTTTATTCAACTGACAGACAAGTTAAAAGTCATGTCAAATCATGTCATAGTTGGAAACGGAAAAAGGAATGATTTGATCGGACTTTTGACAGCTAGCTAGTTCATTTTTCCGTTCATAAGCCTTTCAAGTGGGCTTAATCTAATTCAAAAATAGAATCCTAAATATTAATCCTCGATTATTATTCGGTAGCGAAAATCCTATACCTCCATGATTTTATTCGATTTGAATGTAAAGAAGTAAAATAGTCCCATTGCTCGAAATTACTAATAGTTAGGATGCCGCGATCGACGGCTTGCGGGCTTTGTCTGGTAATCCAACGTACTGAACATTGAACAGTCGTGCCTTTGCACTCTCTACAGCCCAGCTAAAGAATATTGCACTTTACAATCAACGAACTATTGGTGTACAATATACAAACGGCTTTACTCACGTTCGCGTTAATCGCATATAAATATATCGCACTTTAAGTGCGAGGCGGGGCGCGACCGCGAATCGATCCCACTCACCCTGAAGAAGGACCTCCGATAGGTCCGAAACTTGTCGGTATAAAAATACCGAAGGAAAAACGCGAACGTGAGTAAAGCCGTTTGTTATAAAAAGTTAATTAATAATGTCTCACGGGAGTTTTAATAATTTTATTATTTATTGTTTAATTTTCACATATTATAGTTGGAACAAAACGCTAATAGTCATTTCCTTATATTGTAATGAACAGAAGTTTTAATGTATATGAAATTCCTGTGTCATGGTCTGCTATGAGCTCGGAGCTTGTCCTTACCTTAAGACGTAATATTGTAGAACTTATTAGAAAGAAGGAAGCAAACGAGCAAGCGGGTCACCTGATATTATGTGATCGCTACCCATAGGCATCTGGAATAAACTATGAGTTGCAGAAGCATTGCCTACCTTTAATGGACAAAGGAGGGCATGAACATTAATTTTTTTTTCTGTTTCCTATCCATACCCTCACCCGGAAAATCCTTTTCTCCCTCCCATCCTTTCCTTATTAGAAAAGGATGGGAATGAGGTCGTGGTATTTCAACGGTCGAACCCATTTTTGAGAACCCGTGACCATGTTGTGCATGTTTCGCAGTACGCACCCGTTAACCATTAGGCTATTGGTGCGTCTGAATAATTTTATATCGAAATATACAAGAATTGCTGGCTTTACATTAGAAAATATCTACACAACTTAAAATATAAAAGATGTTAATAGTACGAATGATCTGATTTTAAAAAATTGCATTAGGGTACAAAGTATCTTGTAAGGGGTATGTTACAGAGCTTTAGCAAGCGTCGTCTTCATCATAAAATGCAAATTGAGGTGAATTTACATGCAATATTCTCGTAGAGGCGTGATCTTAATGGCAGCGTTTAATATAATAGATGCAGTTTTAAGCTTTTCTAAAGCAATGGAATATATGTTTTTCTAATATATTTTAACGGAATATAGCATATAAGATGGATAGTGTGTAATAAATTTTAAGACAGTATAAATGATTTGTTGCAATGCATGCTAAGATAAGGCAAAAGACAGTAAATAATAAAGTACATAAGCAAATAGTCGGCATTTTATCATAAATAATGACTCTAATCACTAATGCTTCCGGACAATTAGGCACTGAGCTTGCAATGCGAGAATTATTGTCGTCCTTTGTTAAAATTATTGGATGAAGCGTTCGTTTCCAGTAGTCGGTTTTAGTTTTCATTTAATTGTCAAATTGAAGCTTAAAACATATAATTGTTATATGTTTTAGTAACATATTATACGCGAATTTCCTTAATCGCTCAATCGATAAACATATAATTTGAACCAATTTGAAAAAATGGGAAGTACATATTCTGACAACAAACTAAAACCCGGCAACAACATTTCACTAATGGGCAGGTAGGACCGGTGAAATACTACGACTTCACAGAAGAAAGGCGTGAAGTAGAAGAAGAAGTATTCTGCGTTCAGTCTTATGAGTAAGGTACCGGAAGCCCAAATCTAGTCGTCTTCCCCTTCCTGTCCTTTTCTAACTAGGTAGGGATGGTAACGGGAAGAAAATTTGATGGTCGAGGGTGTGGATAACAAAAGGAAATAACCTTTTTCCCGTCCATTCCATCCACTGTCTGTTTTAACACATCTGCAACTCATTAGTTTGTTGCAGATGCATAAAAAACAATGTAATGAAAATGGGATAGTTTTATAATCTCCGTGCTAACCTGTTCTTTTCCATTTCTTTCTCTTATCTACTCCATTCTTCTTCTGGCAATCTGGCAATAGGCATTCACTTTTCATAGAATTTTTTAATGAATAGAGAACTTTTAGAAGTGGAAAAAACATCAGACGTATAAAAAGATGTTGCATATAGCACACGTGCTACAATTCGATACACGCCAAAGTTTATTTTTATATGTCCAGCAATAAAAGTGTAACAACTGCGTCCTCTAGTGTGGAGTTTACGACGCGTAACTTGCGGGTCCGCTGCTCAAATCACGAATATTATTTTACCTAAACTTTTTGTGAGCGTTGATTCTTCAATGTAGTTAGTATGTTTATTCTTTTGTTTTTACGCCTTAATAATTATTACTATTTTCAACTATAACCATACCAATTTATATCTACTTTTTAACTTGCCGTACAATTTGATTTTACCGACGATCGTCCAGCTTAAGCTGAACCGTATTAGAATGATTGATCATATATGATTGAGGTCAATTTACATTGGATTAAAATTATTTCTTCATATAAACTTTTTAAAGTAGGGGATTACTTTATCCTTTAGGGGATGGAATTAAGAAATATCATTTCTTAGTGCTCGCCTACGTGACAACAGACATCTCTGTGCAAAATTACAAGTCTCTCGGTCTTTTTACTATAATTAGCGATAGGTGGCCAAAACTTGAAATGTAAGACAAATAATAAGAATCAATTTAAGTTTTTAAACCATAGCCCTACGGGAAGGAATAATATTTCCGAAAGCGATTCATTCAAGCAAACAAACTGAGAAATAGCATTAAAACTTTTCTAGTCAAAATTCCTTCCTCTGGTTTAAGTAAACGACTAACTTTACAGAAGGCGTCATTCACAGAAATAAGAAACCTGTAAAGTTTCTTTATTATTGTTAGGAAAAAGCCTTGGACTTTAAGACGGTTTTAACTTGGAACGATTTGCTGTTTTAGTGCACGACCGACCGTTCTAGTTACGTTGGTGACAAATGCACTTAAGTAAAATTTATACAGCTATGTTCTCTTTAGCAAAGAGCTTTATCTACAATTTGGCCACTTATAAAGTTACTTCTAGGTACGAGTCAAGAGAAAAAAGATTAGCATTATCCTATGTGGACCATAAACGAGTTTATAAATAAATAAATAAATATGCGCTAACGCCCGTAACCCAGAGGGGTAGGCAGAGATCATGGGTTTCCATTTGGCGCGATCCTGGCACACCTCTCTCGCTCCTTCTACATTCATACATCTACGCATACATACTCGTAGTTTAGGGGTGCTCCTTATATCGGCCTTTTTTAGTAAGCCACTAATCTGATCGATATAAGTTCTCCTAGGGCGTCCCCTACCAACACTGCCACTCACTTTTGCTACATAAATTTGTTTCGTTATTCTCTCTTCAATTATCCTTTCAACATGCCCGAACCATTGAAGCATACCTATCTCAATTCTAGTTCTAACATACTTCTTAAGGATCGCATCTCAACGGCATTAACACTACTAGCATGCTTTTCCTGCCAAACCCAGCTCTCACTACCATACATTAAAGTGGGAACTAGTTTATAAAAGTAAAAAAATAACTAAAATAAATACGAATAAGATTTGTTGTTTGTTACGCCTTAATAATTCAACTAATCATAATGTTTTTCTTGTAAACATATTGTCCCTTGAAGAACCTTTTATCCCTTTATAAATATAACTGTTCCCGAGGGATTGATATACCTTCAATTCAATATCAGTTGCCATACATAACATATAATATAAACTTTTAAATCTAACAAAAACTTTGTATCATATTTTAAGTTACTAGTTAGTAATTATTACACGAAATTAAATTACAAAAAAATCCATCCAGCAATATAAGTCTTAAGGGGTTCTAGTTGAACAGTGATTTATTCAAATATAAACTAAATAGTTAATATTTAACAAAAAAAGATAAGTGAAATCAAAATATACAGTTTTTTTTATGGAAAAAGGTGGCAAACGAGCAAGCGGATCACCTGGTGTTAAGTGAACGCTACCCATAGACATCCGCAACAAGCAAATGTGTTGCAGATGCGTTGCCTACCTTTAATGGACAGAGGAGGGCATAGACAGGAATAAGGATATTTCCTTTTCCCCATTATTCCCCTCCCCGTCCAATCCTTTTCCCGTTCCCATCCTATCCCTATGAGGTAAGGATGGGAAGGGGAAGAGGACTGAAATTAGGCCTCCGGCACCCCACTCATCAGACGAAACGCAGAGTACTTCTACTTCACGTTAACGTTACCTCGGTTATATAAACAATGACGTCATATTAATAAAGTATTTATGGTTGTTTATTAATTTATGTCATTCGTCACAAGTTAACACAGCGATGCTCATAATACCATAGTCATAGAGACAGGAACTGTCTATGAAACCGCAAATCTCCGATGCTCTCCGCAAACCGCGACCCATCTCGCAAACTAACGCAATAAAGTCCTTGCAATCTATGGGTCACCTTACGCAACGAGGGATCTATACAAATATAAAATTTCCTTTCTATGAATTGCAACATTTTTTGTTGAAAATATTTGTCGATTTCGAGACGAGCAACAGGTTTATAGGAACCGATCAAACTATGTTCACTTAGGTTTTTAATTTCCAATTCGGACTTGCAAACGAAATTCGGACGTTTCCATAATAGTTTGAAACAAAAAAATAATTTGATGAGTAAAAGTTTGAATTGGATTCGCAAAAGTCCGAATTTTAAAGTAAACATATATAGTAGGTTGCTGGGATACATTTAAGAAAGAAAAGTACACGGTACGGAAGAGATGGTATGTTAACTAACAATCCAACTTCACTTAACATACGAAAATCAACTCTATTTTAAGACACCTGATTACAATGAAATGAGATACCCTCCTTCTGGAGGAAAGATTTATCTGTATATGTGTAGGCGTGCTTTGCAGGACGATCAGGGCCCCCACCTTAACCGCCCGACCCCGAGGCTCTTTTCTAACGCTATTGCGACCAGAAGGCGCTACCGAGCGGATGGGCTGACGCGCCGACTTCTTCACTTCCAAGCACGTTCGGTCTTCTCCCGCTCCCGCTCGGCGATGGCTATTACAATCTACTCTAATAATGACACGAAGGGTAGGCCGTAGGGTAGTGACGTAATTGTATTGATGGCATTTAACACTGTTATCATCAGCCTGTACCAGTTAAAGCTATATGTTGAGGTAGGGACCTATTCGTCGTCACTATAGTCTTAAAAATGTTTGTTTTTATTCATCTACATATAACTTTACGCATATTTATTCATTTTTGCTTTTTCCGATTCATAGACATTTTCCCATTCTTTCCCATTCATCAGAACTTAATCGTAATACTTTCCGTACGTCAATATTGATGTTATGGCTGAAGTAAAAGAACAAAGTAACGGCCAAGCTTTTAAAGTAGTTGCAATGTAAAAGGAACTTAAATCACTTTTCATTAAAATCCAGGCTACAGGAAAGGAGTGAGCGGGAGTGCGCACTTCGTTTTCATTAACTATAAGGGTACGCTTATTTTTACCCTGTTGCGGAAGTAATTCTCTGCGGAGGTGATTTTACCCGCGAGACTTACCTCACATCACATCCTAAGTATTTTAAGTCGATGAGATATAAAATGTTATGTTTTATGTCTTTTTATACGCTAGCTTTAATAAATGTAACAATTTTTTATGGAAGAATACTGTAAATGAACAAACAGGCCAATAAATTACATATTTACTAACTTCTGTAAGGAGCAGTGGTGGCTCAGTGGTTTAGGCCCCGACTTACGTACGGTCGCGGGTTCGAACCCAGGCAGGCGCTTTACTTTGGGTGATATTTCATCACCACTGCTCCAAAAACGGTAAAAGAAAACATCGTGAGGAAACCGGCATGTCATAGAACCAACAAATTCGAAGACATGTGACATCCACTAACCCGCACTGGGCTAGCGTGGTGGATTATGGCCCCTTCCCTTTCTCGGAGAGGAGGCCTGCGTCCCTGCAGTGGGGAACGTTCTATAAAAGGCTGATTTTATTATATTATATAACTTTTGCAAAAACCTTATGAGTTGTAGATATTTTGTCAATCTTTGGGTTGGTGGAAGGGGGTTCGGCTTCCTGTTCCAAGCTCGTCGAAAATAATGAATATAGCATACTTCTACATTAAGCATACATCTTGTGATGTTAATGTTTATTACTAACCCACATAGACACCCAATTAAAATGGAGTACGTTAATGTACAAATGATACCGTCATCTGAATTTATTTTATATTAAACGAACCAACCACGTGTGTGAAGCCGCGAAATCTGCTTGTATTTACTTAAAAATCGCCACGCAAATAGAAAAGTTACGTTCTCGAAATTTTATTAAAAGTACTCAATATTTTTTAATTTGTTGGCGGCTGAAGGTTGAACGCTTCAATAAATTTATCCGCAAGTGAAATATAATCGGAATAAAAACTGTACGCAGCTCAATTGGCATCAAATGTATCGCACTGCCAATTCAATCCAATATTTTCGTGGTTAATTTTAAGCATTGGGTTATTTTTGTATAAAATGTGGAATTCATAATTTATTTATTATGCATGTAAATATTTATCATCATTAATATTATTTGGTGTTCATAAAGGAAGATGCAGATGTGTTTTATGATTTTGGGATTTTTTTTTTAAATGATGACAGCGAATTTTTACACGACGCGACACCTAAAAGTGAAATCAACTACATGGTGTTGCCATGGTAACCAATAACAACTTTTTGACATTTATCTTTAATTCCAAGTTATTTAATTAAACCGTTATCAATTGTATTTGATTTCTTTTTTCACAAAAAATTCACGGGGTTAAATTTTTTGTTATTTTTGTTTTATTATGCTGAATAAGTATAACTTCTGAATTTCTTGTATATTTATTTTATAGTTACTTTCGTTACTATGGTAGTTATTTTCATTGCTTTTTTTCAAAAGCACTGCTCTCGTAAATTGATACCAAAGACAGAATAAAAAGTTACTAAATCTCGATAGCTTTTATAAAAAAGAAATAGAGCTATTGTCAGTTATCTTTCAAAATGTCCGCACGCAGTGTGAACAGTGAATCCGCAATTTGCTGTATTCACTTTTCTAATTGGTCGTGAAATCGATGAACGCTCGCGAGAGCAACGGGGAAGTGTGCAGTTTCAATAGATTTTCATTGAATAACATTCACTCAGTCGTTTCCTATTCTTTCTAATCGTGAACTTAACAGCATAGTTGAAAATAAAGTAGTAAATTATTTCGATAATCTATACAAAAAAATTATGAACAAAATCAAAAAAGTATACGAAACATATAAAAATATCTGACTCACCCAAATGTACTCCAACTTTCCTAATGTATGAACGTTTAAATTAGGATGAACTAATCATTAATCAATTTCAGTTTAACACAAATAGTGGGTGATCATTCAAAAACAATTCGTAGGGTAAACTTTCGATGTGTTGGCGATCTTTGCCTAGAGACAGAAATATAACGGACTGAACGGATGTCTAGCTTCATCTGTGAACAATTAAATTGTTTCATTATTTAAAACTCAGATACAAATCCATTACAAACGATCACGTCCACCATTACAACATCGGCATCATTCAGTCTGTAAAACAATCTGCGTCTTGGTGCTGAATATATTTCTATGATGAAAAATTGCAGGATTCATTAAAGCA
>JWHW01026358.1:48919-66076 GCA_000931545.1 Papilio glaucus
TAGACAAGCCGCTTTTCAAGGCGGTATCCGCTCCTTACGAGACTCTAAGAAATATTATAACACTGCATATAAAGACTGCCGATGGCAGTGAAAAATCATAGCAGGCGGGAAGATGCGACTAGTAAGTCAAAAAATAAATAATCATCAAATATAAAACCTTGTAATATAAGATTTGTAAGAAACGGGATTCTTACCACGATAGCCTTTTTAATAGCCTCCCGATATTTCAGCACAGTTGCATGCGCCATGGTCACGGGCTGACTCACGGTCACGGTCAAAAAGGCAAATCGTGGTAAGAAACCCGTTTCATACAAACGTTATATTAGTAAAAACCACGAAAGTTTAAAGTTATATAAACCCTTGAATCAAAACAGATAAAATTCAAAATTTAATACAACAAATAATAAATGAAAAAAGTTCGTCGAAACTAGCTAATAAGCACATTGATGAGGCAACACGCCATGTCGCATGTCGTTCATGCGAACGTATAAGATTCTCCCCTACCAAATATCATTTCACGCGGCTAAAGAAGTTTCCACTACAAAACTAACTGTACCCATTGACTACAAACACATAATATGATGGGAAACGGAAGATCATAGTTTGCCAGTGTTTATTTTATAAGAACGACTTAAGTAACAACAGGCAGTTAAAATTCATTAGGTAAATTGTTAAGGCAAGTGATTATGACTGTTCTACAGAGTTTCCAATGTACATTTTAGAAACTTATAGGTGCTGTCGTAGCGAATATGCTAATTGGCGGAAAACTTGTGACGAGACGTTCGATAATTCATGCTGACATTAACAGTAAAGTGGACTAATTGCATTTCCCAGCTGCCCTGCGCGCCGAACTTGACAGCGTTCGTAAATTATTAAACTTTATTGAAATTACTACAGAGGCGATATTTTTGCAACCTCCATTTTAACTTTCATTGTCTCTCTTTGTTTCTGGTTCTTGTTTCCTAATTTATTAGGGTTCCGATCATCACGAAATCATGAAGTCTAGTTAATCATGAAGAGAGGTCGACATATCTTCATGACGTTTACCTTATGTGCTATGCTTTTTGTTCTATCCTCTGCAACGTGGATGGAATTGTAGATTACAATTACGATCGTGGTGCTGATTTGGTCTGTCCACTGATATTTCTCAAATTCTGGACATATTTGCACTTGCAGTCATTATCTTGGGACAAGATAACAGATCAAGAAAATAGTAGTTGGAATATTAAATAATAAATAAATACATAAAATTCGTTTATTTCGGACTTTACGTATATTGGTAACAGTTAGAATTAAATAAATACTATAATGAATATATTTGCCTGTCTTCATGCCGCCGACGTGAACATGTGCGCGCAGACAGTCTCACAGAGTAGTCAGAATAGAATGGTATTGGTGTCGTACTCTGTACAGAAGTAAGCTTTGAGCTAAAACTGCAATGTTAAGTTAGTGCCGAGAAATGGTTCGCAATTGTCGACTTGCTGATTTTAATTCACAAACTATATTTCTTATTCTGTACTCTTAACTTTTGAGCGATGGTATGCTGTCATTTATTTCATACGAAGATAGCCAAGATGAAAAACAATCATATTCCGTTGTACAAAAGACGCAAATCTCAATGATTTGACAATGTTACTTCGGAGATTTGAAAAGAATACACGAATCAGACATTCATCGTGAAGAGAGGAATGTTTCCACGATGGTATAACGGACCGACGTCACGTTCAGACTATTTTAGTGAAGATATTGCATTATGTAATACGTTTAAATAAAATTACATGGAAGCTCCTTACGGAATATCAAACAGCGCTCTCTCAAATTCAAGACAGATAAAGTTATGTGTAATAAAATTTGTAGTAGCCTTACCAACAGAATATGTTTGAGATTGCTTAAAGTTAAGTAAGCTGATGGCTGCAGCTTCGCACGCATTCGTTTCTTGTGGTCCACGTTGGAATTTTTAGCAAGATTATTCCGCGTAGTACTTTGAATTATAGGTAACATGAGTGTTCAAAAGTTGTTATTATCAAACATTAAACCATAGTGGCATGGGTAATCATGACAATAGATATTGCAAATATCTATTGTCATGTACCTCGAGTACAGTTTTATTTTCGGGATTGAAGGTAGGTACTCCTGACAATATGGGTACAAAATTTAATGATGATCGGTTCAGTTTTTAAGGAGTTAAAGCGATACACACAAACAAACATTCGCATTAAGAATATTAGTTAGGATTAAGATTTAAAATAGAAACTCCTATCGAAAAAGTCATAACCATTATTCGGCACGGTTATGTTAAATGAATGGTTACGACTTGTTAAATGAATTTGAAAACTGAAGGTTTTCGTATCCCAACTGTGCATGGGACTATCCTATGCCTTTTTTATGGTAGAAGGTGGCAAACGAACAAGCAGATCACCTGATGTTATGTGAGCACTACCCATAGACATCCGCAACAAGCAGATGTGTTGCGGATGCGTTGCCTACCTTTAATGGACGGAGGAGGGGGAAAAAGGATATTTCCTTTTTCCCCGTTAACCCTCTCCCCGTCCAGTCCTCTTCCCGTTCCCATCCTACACTTATGAGGAAAGGGTGGGAAGGGGAAGAGGACTGTAATTAGGCCTCCGGCACCTCACTCATCAGACGAAACGCAGAATACTTCTACTTCACGCCTGTTTTCTGAGAGGTCGTGGTATTTCACCGGTCGAGTCGGCCCATTCATGCAACAGATGTTGTTGCGGGCTCTATCACTGTTAAAATCCTATACCTACTTGTCCTAGTTCTCTAAATACGTCTATAACTAGTGTCTTGTATCCACATAGTTTGGCTCTAGTTAAGGCATTTAATGCGTGTATTGTTAGTAATTGATCCGGAATCCATATCAATAGCAATTAATTAATTATTGACTGATTCGGTAAACAGATTTCAGCATTTGCTTATTAAGTTAACAGTGTTGATAAGCCTAATTGTATTTCACATTTATTGTTGACACGTATACGTAATGCACAATCTCATATTATCTGATTGTAATTTCAGGAGAAATAGAGCTCTACAGGTGTCCTTCTGATGGTGCTGAATAACGTTCGATTGAGAGAGACACAATTGTTTTTTGACATGAGTTGGATCGACTGGTAAAGTAGATGATTATTGATCTAAACATTCACGAATACAACAAAAATCTTTTGCCATAACGTTCTTTATTATAATTTTGAATAATTTTACTGTTTAGTTTATTTAGATTAGATAAACTAAACAGTTTGTTTAGATTTTGAACGACGAGTGACTGCAGGAAATAAAATGAATGGTGCTATAGGTACAGTTGTGAGGAGTCAGAATGTGTCTACGAAGGCTCGTCTGGCAATACACAATGTTTAACTAGTTCCCACTTTAATGCATGGTAGTGAGAGCTGGGTTTGGCAGGAAAAGCATGCTAGTAGAGTTAATGCCGTTGAAATGCGATCCTTAAGAAGTATGTTAGGCGTGACACTGAATGATAGGATTAAAAATACCATTATAAGGGAAAAATGTGGGTTAAAAGTGGATGTTGTAACTAGAATTGAGAAAGGTATGCTGCGGTGGTTCGGGCATGTTGAAAGGATGAATGAAGAGAGAATAACGAAACAAATTTATGTAGCAAAAGTGAGGCAGTGTTGGTAGGGGACGCCCTAGGAGAACTTATGTCGATCAGATTAGTGGCTGACTAAAAAGGCCAATATAAGGAGCACCCTTAACCGACGAGCATGTATGCGTAGATGTATGAATGTAGAAGAAGCGAGAGAGGTGTGCCTGGATCGCGCCAAATGGAAATCCATGATCTCTGCCTACCCCTCTGGGTTACGGGCGTGAGCGCATATTTATTTATTTTACTGTTTAGTTTATCTACTTGAGTAACACAAAATTAATTAACATTTAAAACTTACGTACTTCATATAACTTTCGTATAAATTCAGGAGTTGAGAGACAAGAAATTTGCGCTATGCTCTGTAAACTACTACAATGTGATATACGGCTCTCGAGAGTGGTTGCTGAATAAACTACACAATAGGTACGTTCATTGGTAATATAGTCGTCATAAATAATAAATAAATATTCACTCACGCACGTAACCCAGAGGGGTAGGTAGAGATAACGGATTTCTATTTGGCACGATCCTGGCACACCTCTCTCGCTTCTTCTACATCCATACATCTACATCCTGGGTTTGGCAGGAAAAGCTTGTTAGTAGAGTTAATGCTGCTGAGATGGGATCCTTAATAAGTATGTTAGGCGTAACAGAGAAGTGTGGTTTAAAAGTGGATGTTGTGACTAGAATTGAGAAAGGTATGCTTCGTTGGTTCGAGCATGTTGAAAGGATGAATGAAGAGAAAGTAACGAAACAAATTTATGTCGTCATAATAAAAGACCTATTATTAGATGAAAAGTAAAGGGTATCCGATTGACATCAAAAACCGCTCTGTCAAAAAGCTTGGATATTTTAAGAATAAATTAGTTTTAATATTTTTGTACATACAGAATGTATTTTAATTTAATTTAACAACTTAGGCTTTCTACAACTTTTCGCAATATATACATGTAGTCAGTGATAATATATAAAATAAATATAAATATATATAGTGTGCTACAATATGACTATGATTATGATGAAGTTGAAGCACATTAGTTCAGGTTTATATTTGTTCTGAAAAAAAAACTCTAACTATCCCCGATACAATAAAAAGTCATATTGCGTTGTGCAACCTTAACAAAACTGCAGCTCGTGTTCCAATATTGTTCGATGCATTCGCAAATACCTAGATATTGCTTTGCTCACAACGCGCGCTTTTAAATTAGCGTATTTATTGCGAACAGTATTCATATAGCCATATATATTGTAGATAAGTGACGTCATATAATTTGATATAGGAAATAAATTTATCTTACAACCTTATCTAAAAACAGATGAGGGTAGTAATAGACTATCAGTTTTTCTGTCCAATTATGAAATACCTTCAAAATGAGAGTGGAATAGACTGTTGTTAGAGGAGCGTATACAATCTTTCGACTACGTGGCCACTTTATAGGTGGGATTTTTGAATCATGATGAAACAAGGGTAGCTTAAGATACTACAATAGTGTACAAATACATGAAAGTTTATTTAAAATAAACTAGAAAAAGATATATGAAGTTCTGGTATGAACATGTTGCACGCCACAGCAGTGCGGTGCTTTATTTTAATGGTTGTTTGCATGCTTTACTCGTGCCAATTCCGGTTCGCTTCTCCTCGCTCTACTGCCGCTAAATAAATTATACGCGGACGTATCACCTATTCGTTTACAGATCGCGCGCCGCACATCCGGTGCACTCTCACAGACTTATGCTAAAAAGCTTATACGATTAATCTGCATAGATAGACATTCATTATTTATATATACCATTTGTTTATCATATTACAAAGCCTTAATGGATAATACCAACTCTCTAGATTCCAGTAATTTCCCTTAAATTCTAAAAAAAATCTGGTACAACATATGAATTTGATAAATTTTGTATCTATTTCAACTCACTCCGTAACCAAGAGGGGTAGACAGAGATTACGGATTACCACTTGGTGAGATCCTAGCCCACTTCTCTCGTTTCTTCTACATACATCTAGGCATACACCCGTCGTTCACGGTTACTCCTTATATCGCCTTTCTTTCGTATGTCACTAATGTGATCGATGTAAGTTTTTCTCGAACGCCCCCTGCCAACACTGCCACTCACTTACTTCTCTGGGATAGATAGTTACATAAAACAAAAGAAGAACAACAATTAAAAACTTTACCATTAACGATTCTCGACATTAAATTTTCGTAGCGCATCATAAATTTTATATTTGCAGTGTAGAAAAACATAAATTAAAATTAAAAGTAATTGTGAAGTGACGTCATAACGAAAATCAGTCCCTATACTTAAGTGCACTTTCGAGTTGTTTGCAATATCTTGTTTACTGTCCTTCCATAAAACTGCAGTCAGCATTAACTAACGCTTAACGATGGCCGCTTATCAAAACTGTCCGGAAAGCCACTGTTTACTAGTTTCGCAATTAAAGTTTTGCTTTACTATTATACGCATTTTACATCTTCCCATGACTCAAGATACTTTATATTACTATAAAGTTAATAAATTAAGCGCCTAGCCTAATAGTAAAGAGTGAGGTCTGCCGAATGTAGTCGTCCAAGGTCGTTGGTTCGAATTCGCCATTCGACTACAAACTTGCGCGTGAAATTAGAAAATTAACAAAACTTAACGACCATATAAGTTTGCTAATGTAGGTAACCTTAGCGCTTTTGTCATAACTGTCAGTCGTTTGACAGTTGGCGTGATTACCTTAAGGGGGATGAACGTCTGTATGGAGAATCTACCTGTGAGGAGACGGGGCGGGTCACTAGTAATACTATAAAATATCATTGGATATATCTATATATACGTATATGTCTGTCACGTTTTGAGATATATGTATAAATTAATTAATCAAATTCAGCGGATGTATGAATTACCTTCTGCAGAAACACACGGGCCCACAGAAAACAGACGAATCCACAGAAAAAAATACAATTTTCTTATAAAATTAATATAAATGTTATATGAATAAAAAAAACATCAAAATATTTTATTTTTGATGATATCATTGTGTATATTAATTTCCATTCATAAACTATCCTCTCAGGA
Source organism: Papilio glaucus (assembly GCA_000931545.1). Taxonomy (NCBI): domain Eukaryota; kingdom Metazoa; phylum Arthropoda; class Insecta; order Lepidoptera; family Papilionidae; genus Papilio; species Papilio glaucus. The sequence goes on from JWHW01026358.1 coordinate 55,611, forward strand.
ATAAAGTCTACAAAACATTTACTATTTACATCTGCCAGGCATCTTCCGACGGCTCACTTTCTCCCATACCTTTAACCATCAAAAGTTCATCATTTATAGATACATAATACCACTATCTGTACATAAATGTATTGTAACTCCAAAGCTCAGTTACTAGGCTATAATGCAACACATTTCGCTATTCGCACAATGTGCATAGCGAAATGTGTTAAAAGTAAAAATCAATCCTTTTAGTTAAAAATTATCCAATATTTGCTCAAAGATTTGAAATGCAATTATGCGGCATCACAGTCGATCATTAGTCCCGGGCTCTCACAGGATTATTCTCTTTGATTTCGCATTTGCGTTGTCAACTAAGAGACCGGCATTTTTCTCTTCAATTCATCCAATTTAAAAGTTGTACGTAGTAGGTCAAAAGTAATGCTAATTCTTCTTTAAAAGAAAAAGATTTACTTCGTAATATTTAATGATACAGAAAAGTCACTTGAAGATCACCTCTTGATTATTTTGTACAAAAGGCGTGATCGGACTGAAGACCTGGTGAAAGTTACAGGAGTCAGTGGACAGTGGATAGTGATGCCCAGTGGGGTAAGGACGGTTTCAGACCGATCGAGCCATGGCGATCCATTCCCTACGGTATGCAGTGCGTATGTGTACACTCTAAGAAAAGCCCGAAACAATAACATCTGATGCACGAATGGGTCGGATCGATAGGTGAAATATCACCTTATAGACGACAGGCATGAAGTAAAAAACATTTTTGCCTTTCTTCTGACGAGTGAGGATCCCTTTCCACCCTGTTCTAAAAGGAAAAGGATGGGTAGGGGAACAGCATTTGATGGAAGAGGAAACTTCTCTTTTTCCGTTTATCCCCTCCTTTGTCAATTAAAGGTAGGAAACGCATCTGCAATTCATTGGTGCAGAAGCTTATGGGTAACGGTCCCTTAACATTAGGTGAACTTGCTCGATTACCATCTTCTTCGGTAAAAAAAATACAAATAGGCAGGTAATCTTTGATATAATTTTTAATTTCTTGCCTTTAAATATTTTCCTTAGCCACCGAGCAATTGTTATTTTAGTTTTTTAGTTAGTTATGTTAGTGCTGCCCATTCCATTCTATCATCCGATGGATTTAATTATCACATAGTGAAACAACTTCGTTTTAGAACCCATATATTAATTACGTAAACAGAAACATCCGTATATGAATGCTTAATATACGGATGCTTAAAAAACATGTTTGGCTTTTCATTCTAAAACACTCTATCTTTTCAGACAAAAAAATCCAGAGTACTGAAACCGGGCGCACTGTTTTATTCATCACTACAAACATCGCTCGTAATCAGGGAGCACTGTACTACATTTTGCAAAAAAAGAAAACCACTTAGCAAGCTTCAATCTTTTAATTTTTAATACCGAAGCGAGCATCATTCTCTGTATGTGTTCGTAGTGAAGGAAAACACTTGAGATTTGATTTCATTCTATTTAATACATTATTTTATGCAATACAGTAATAAATATACAGTCGTAGTTATTATATCCTGAACGCTATGATGACGATGGTCACTAAATTCAGTTTTTATTGTATAACTAGTAATAGTAGAAGAACTGCATAACTTTAGTGGTAATAGACCCGCACATTCCTACAAAAACGGATGTCCGATTGGGGTCGAAAGGTCCTGGAATGGCGGCCACGTACAGGTCGATGCAGCGAAGGTAGGCCTCCTACAAGATGGACCAACTGGTCAAAGTTGCGGAAGTCCACTGGATGAGAGCGCCAGGGTACTGATCTTTGTGACGATCAATGGGAGAGGCCTACATCCAGCATTAAACGACTATCAGTTGAAAGGATGAAACATAGTTTCAAACAAAATACCCGACTTATTGTATGATTATTGACCTTTTAATGATTTACTTCCACTGTATGTGTTCTACGCTGACGTCATATGTCTATTACACTCCAAGAAAGAATAGAAAGAGATGGTAGGTATGGTTAAGATATTGAACGAGTGAATGCGGAAAATAAAATGAATGGTGCTACAGGTACAGTAGTGAGCAGTCAGAATGTGTCTATGAAGGCTCATCTGGCAATACACAATGCTGTACTAGTCCCCACTTTAATGTATGGAAGTGAACGTTAGGTTTGACAGGAAAAGCATGCTAGTAGAGATAATGCCGTTGAGATGCGATCCTTGAGATGTATGTTGGGCGTGACATTGAATGATAGGATGAAAAATAGCATTATAAGGGACAAGTGTGGCTTAAAAGTGTATGGTGTCACTAAAATTGAGAAAGGTATGCTTCGGTGGTTCGGACATGTTGAAAGGATGAATGAAGAGAGAATAACTAAACAAATTAATATTGCAAAAGTGAGTGGCAGTGTTGGTAGGGGATGCCCTAGGTTATATTGATCAGATTAGTGGCTTACTAAAAAAGGGCGATATAAGGAGCACCCATAACCGACGAGCATGCATGCGTAGATGTATGAATGTAGAAGAAGCGAGAGAAGTGTGCCAGGATTGCGCCAAATGGAAATCGATGATCTCTACTTACCCCTCTGGGTTACGAGCGTGAGCGTTTATTTATTTAAATAATACGAATCCATTGAAACATCACTCTTCAAAATCGGTCAGTCGTTTAGGCTATAGGAGGTCACAATGGAAGGTAGGTAGGTGTATGTGCGTTACATACACGTGTACACATGTGTACGTACATACATATGTACACATGTGTACGTACATACACGTGTACACATGTGTACGTATCATACACAAATGCCCGCGAAAATAATTACCTTAACATTTACCTCAAAATAATTGTCAGTCGTATAATAAAATGTTCATAAAGAAAGCTAGTGTTGACATTAATGGATATGTGATTTCATATTTATATCAAGGCGTCGGTGAAATTTTTGTTGGTAACGCTGCTGGTTCACTCTTGCAATAATGCTTGGATATCCAGAGAGAAAGTAGGTCTGTTGCTATATCTAAGAGATAAATTCGTGATTAGAAGAAGAAACACAGCAATCTTTGTTATGTGCCCGGTATTGATGACTTCAATGGGAAAACATGAGTACTCTTGGCGAAATATTGAAGTATACTGCTTTGAACGCTAAATAACGAAATCAATTTCAGAAACAGTTGTGTAGATAAAAGGAGATTTTGAAAAATATATAAAACCTTGTTTGTCAAAGACAAAAACAGAGTGAAATTGATAAATTAATAAAGTCGGCTGCTGCACGCAAACAATTCGCACGGCAATAAATTCCGCACATCTGTTCAAAACAAATATTTCATAGAACAATTTCAATTACTTTATAAAAATAAATATTATGCTATTCGTCGTTATAACAGTATTAAATAATGGCTTGTAGTAAATGTTAAGTTTATTATATTAAAAAGGCCCACATTAAAATATTTTTGATAAACCACAATTGTAAAATTCTCCGTAAAATTAAATCATGCACTGCCATCTAGTGGAAGCAATCGCTTGTAATCCTCTTATTATCGTTCAAAAAGACCGTGCCAGGGCAGACCGAAGAAGAAAAATATTGTCTACTGTAAGGGGAATTTATAGGCTTTGAGTAGATGACACCCATTCCTAGTTTTAAGTGCCTCTTTCATTTATGTATTTAGTGTAATGATATGGAGTATTCAGGTTTTATTTGTAGTCTCCAGCTTTGGATCGTTAGGTCTCTTTACCTTTAAACGTTTGTTCGATACGTGAATTTGTAAAACGTAACATTTGCTTGTCCATTTAACTGTGACAAAACGCACAGCCGACATATAAATTGTCCAGGGCATTTGAAGCAATCGCTCCCGCATTGTACAAATCTCATTTGTCACTGTTAGAGCGTGGGGAATTATTTCACATTGTAAATTCTCTTACACTACAACGCTGGAATTTGTGAAATATTGTTAACATGCTATTTCTTTATTGTTCCACTAGCTGCTGCGCGCGACTTCGCATGCTTTGGTGTCTCATTTTCCAAATTTCTTGTTTGACAAATTTTAAAGGTAACAAATATTATATTAAGAAATTATATTAACCAACATTATACTACTTTGTTATGCGTTAAACTACACAAAATCTTGTATACTTGTTAGTTTATTTAAGAACTGAGCTCAGGAGGATCAAACCATTATGAATTATCTTTAGGGGACATGTTCGAATGCCCACTTCTCTTTAAAAAAAAACTGCGACTAGCTGTTTACTTTCTAAGCGCTTAATTATCCTTTCCTTTCTAACTTCCCAACCTTTTCCTTATCTAGATTGCTCCTCCGCCCATATAACAAGGTAAAAAAAACTGGCAACACATTTGAAACTCATGTCATCATTCATAAATGTTTATGGATAGCATTTATCAACATAATTTGACCCGCTTGATTGTCTTCCAGAAGAACAGAATATTTTATAATACACAAATGTAGACATGTTACTGTACTTTTCCCTAACGTTACCCGTTCATAAGAACTTCTTGTTTCAACATTATGATTCCATTAAGCTCACTTCAGTTCGCAGCCGTCAGCGGCAAGGAAAGACATTAAATAAATTATGTGACCACGACGCACGACTCTCATGTCATGTTTCATGGAGTTGCTGATGTTTGCTGCATTAATGTTATTCAGAACAAAAAGTTATTCACGTTTTATGACGTATCGTTGAATGAAACCAATGACTACTTTAGAACGAGTAATTATATCGTTAAATTCAATATACGTTACACTTTAGAGCAGTGGTAGAGCCAGCAGTAGCTGTTATACGACTCGACCAGAGAAGTACCGTAAGTAAGTACGTACATATAAGTACCGAAGTGTCTCACAAAATACCATCATAAAGTAAAAGTATTTATATTACAGAAGATCTTATCTCCTGCCCATTCGCATCCCCTTTTTCTTTTTTAGCTACTCTTATCGACTCCATTCTACTTTCCTACACAAAGGCAGGTAATGCCGCCGTAACTAGCTTTTCTCTAATTTAAGTTAAACTAAAATTTTCTCTATCAAGCGTTTGAATTTATGTAGCACAAGCTGTTGCTGCTGTTCCTGGCTTCGTACGCATTCATTTTTTTTAATTTTATAGGAATATAGTGAAAATGTTTGTGCAAAATTTGATCATGGTTGGTTTAGTCAATAATGAGTTTAATCATAAAAATCAAATAAGCAATCAAACTCACATTCACATTTATGATGTTAGTTACGAGTAGGATACGCTTTTAATAATTTTTTCATGTGCATTTCTTGTTTACCTATGACTTATGCGGAGCACTGATTATATTATTGTCGTTAAATTTGCACGTAATATTTTCAGCTCAAAACAGCTTTGTGGGTGTGGGTGTGTGGGTGAGTGAGTTTTTTTATACTATTTTTAGATTGCAAGGACACGTGTACAAATAAACGAAAATACAGACCTGCATACATTTCGAGGAATGAAAGCCACGTCGGGTTAAATGGGCCGTAATTAGCGGTGAGTACTTTCAGCTTCCTTTAGAGGATAAATACATGGTCGTGCCCCGTTGGTTTTGTATCTCAAATGTTTAGAAAAATGCAGAAGGTTTTTGATAAATAATACGAAAGAAAAAGTTTAAATAAAATTAATTAAAATATTAAGCACTGATAAAAGCACGTGTAATGTCTAGATATAAAAGTAAATAGAATATAAACATAGCATATAAATAAAAATATAGGGGGAATAGCAGCGCCTCTTTATATACTCTTTTGCACTAAGGTTTTATATTGGTGTGACTATAATAGTGATCATTTTTAATACATACTTTATTGATTTTTAGTGGAAAATAAAATATTTAACTTTTAAAAAGTGTTTCAAAGCTAATAATTTTAGCACACCGTTTCTAGTCCTACACAATGATGAATGAGTAATGAACCGAGAACACTGATTTATGAGCTCAGTCAGATCTTCCGCAGGCGACCGAACCACACTGCCACGTCCAATAACGTCTCTCGCAGACTTCACCACATAGCCGGCAGAGTTTTCTCCCCTACTCATGTTAGAAGCGTTGCTGGAGTTTCTTCCGCCACTTTTTCTCCTAGCGCAAACGCTCTCCGAAGTGGTAGTAATGTTAGTTGCAATAATACTTGTAATCAGATAATAGCTACCGATCGAGTCGAGGCTCGGCCCTCTCGGGCACCCTCGAATCCCAATGCTAAACGCGTAATGAGTGACAGCCCAAGCCGAGGTCCCCTCTCGGGGTCTCACGGTTTCACTCGCAGTGCAATTTAATTTAAACAACAAATATCCAGCCTAAACTGAGCCCTATTTAATATGATGGTTTACTTCCTATTGAGGTCAACTTACATTGGATTTATTTAATTAAGCTTTCATCCCTTACTTTAGACCTTTATAAATTTAGATAAATACTTTCTTAGTGCTCGCTTACTTAATAAAATAAAGGCAAAATTTCAAGTCTCTAGACCTTGTAGTTTGTATAATACAACACGGAAAGTATCAGGGACCAATCACGACTAATTTAATGGAGGCAAATTGTTACACAAGATGGCGCTATTAGTACATATCGATATTTTGATCTGTGCGTGGATATATCAGATATAGATATATATTTTGTATATATACATATAAATAAATAAGATTAAAATCTATCCTTGCCTTAATTCATTAAATATGAAAATATATGTAACTTGGGGGTTTTATAAAATTATTGTAGAGCAGTAACTTCAAGCATTGAATTTTAAGTTAGGCGTTTAACATTATGACGAAGTGGTTGAGATGCGACGTCAATTCACCTTGAAGAAATTCTCGACGTTCTTTTTACCTGTTCACTATTCTTTACAGCTCTATTTGCCGTACCTGACTACTTTTCGACGTCTATTGTGAACGATTCTTTTCTATTTGATACTTTAATTTTAGTAATGCAATTTTTTTATTTATATGCTAACCATAGTCATATTAATATTGTTAGCGGAGGAATATTATGCATTGGTTAAATTTTGATTAATCTGACGTCACGGAAGAAACAAGCTGAAAATAATCATCAAGTATCACACAAATCTTGTCACGGTTGTAAACTGGTACGACGAAGACCTCAATTGACAAATATATGCTTCGGTAATCAGGAATCTTGTAAGTTACGTTTTATGTAATTTTTACATGCCTGTTATTGGCGTACATATCAGAAAAACTACTGTAGTTTTTTTTTTTATATTGTGTATTTAAATATGTACGTTATTAGCTTGTCTTAAATAAATAAGAAAGAGGGACAAGTGGCAGTGTTGGAAGGGTTCATCCTAGACTAACTTATATCGACTGGCTTAGTAACATTAGTCCTATTTAGTAGGTATATTTAAAGTACTCGTCACCAAAAATATGTATTCATAGAAGTATAAACGCAGAAGAAGCGAGGGAGGTGTGCCAGAATCTATACCCATCTGGCTTACGAGCGTAAGTGTTAAATTTTTATTTATTTTTCAAGTAAAAATAAAATAACGGCACAGTCTCAGTATGTTCATTCAGAAGCCTTCCAATGAAGAGCTAGGTGCTTGAGCAGTGCTTAAAGTATTCGTTTCGGGATCCGGTGAATGGAGTCAGTGGAGTGACGTGCTCTTGTATTTCAAACTTATATTCCGCTCACAAAAAGCTGCTATTTATTTTCATTTTAAAACGTCGGGAAATATAGAATCTGCGAATAAGTAACAAATGAGAGTTACATTGTGTTATATTACTTGTATATTCTGTTAGGATTATTCTATAGAATTTAATAAATTTGGAAACTCCTGTATGACTGTCTTTATTAATAATAATATATTCTTTATTAATAATAATGCCCATAGCCATCCGCAACAAGCAACTCAGTTGCAGATGCATTACCCACCTTTAATAGAGGAGGGAATAGATAGTAAAAATGATAACTTTCTTTTCCTAATCATCTCTCCTTCATCCATTTTCCTTTCACTTCCCATTCTATACTTACTATGAAAAGATACGAAGGAAAAGAGGACTGAAATTGGACCTCCAGCACCTCATGGAACAAAGCGCAGAAGCTTCTACTTGACGGATGTCTGTTGCGAGTTCGTGATATTTCACCGGTCGAGCTGGCACATTTATGAAACAGACGATGCTGTGGGTTCCATCACTGTTAAAACGAACTAACTAACCGACTGTACTAACTGACGAGCTGGTACTATGTGTATATATGTGTTAAGCGAGGGAGGTGTGCCAGGACCGAGCCAAGGTCCTTTGAACACGACGATTTTTGTGCGCACGGATGATGCGCGTTATCTACGCGTTTATGGCGCCACAATATTACAACGCGTTGACGGTCTTGTGTTCACTAGACGTCCTAATCGCGTAGAACGCGCGTCGTCGCGCACAAGAAACGTCGCGTGCAAAGGTCCTAAATATTAATACTTCTTCTCTGTCAACCTCTGGGGTTGTCGTATGTCAGTGATTTTAAAGTTGTTATCTGACGCAGAGAAGGTGACAAATTTTTATAATTAACTGTTTTAGTTTCTTTTGGGCGGAAATATTTTAATGCATCTTTTTATAATTATAATGAAGACTTTCAGTAGAGTTTTCTATCTGTACATACAACAATTAACATAATTTACCACCTTGTGACATCGCATGGGATGACCTATAAATATTACCTAATTAACGATAAAATCCGTTATGATTATAATTTGCTTAAAATCCATTCTAAATGGATATCTCTATGGAAAAAGGAATACTTATACAATATAGGTCAAGTTTGACTTTTGAAAATATGTTGAAATGGTAAAAAGCTTTTGTATAATAAATAAACAAGCAGCAAAAGTAAATAAACCGAAATAGTAGTGGACCGACGGTTTTTGACATTCAGAATAAACGTTTAACAAATATCACAAACATTTGACTGCGACCAAGTACACGGAGCAAGCAATTTAACACAAGTCAAACTTAGTTTAAAGTTGTGCTGCAACGCCCCACGCTACATCGTGAACAATACACTATTTCAAATAAATTTCACGTCGTAACATCACTAATAACAGTGTTATAATATAATGTGTTTTAAAAAAAACTGTATTGGACTGTCAATTTTGCGCTATCTGAATCTTACGTCTCATGCCAACTGGTTACGAATGAATAGAGATAGAAATTGTTATTTGCTATTAATAGACCCACCAAAGAATGTTTACTACAAATATGAAGTGAACTGGTACGAAATCGATTTTCTTACGTTTTGTTTTACACGCATGCAAATATTACCTAAGCGGGAAATTGTATTAACTGTTTGTTCCAAAACTAGAAGCAGCTAATATGAAAAATATAATTGTTTATATATGGAAGAAGGCGGCAAGCGAATGAGCGGTTCACCTGGTGTTAAGTGACCGCTACCCATAGGCATCCACAATATGCACATCCACAATATGCACATCCACAATATAAAGGTATCTGCAACTCAAATGAGTTGCAGATGGTAGAGAGGAAAAATTATATTTCCTTCTCCTATTTATCCCCTTCCCATCCAATCCTCTTCCCCCTCCGATCTTACTGACACCGGGTCACGATGCAGCCACCTACTCATCAGACGAAACGTAGTTTAATATACTACACGCCTATCTTCTGTGAGATCACATTTATGCAACGCATGTTGTTGTTGCGGGCTCTACAACAGTTGAAAATATATTCGTCTAAAAAGTTAAGTATAAATAAACGGGGTTAAAGAAGATATGCGACTTATAAAATTCACTTTTCACGTTTAAGGTCCTATAAAAGTTAATGGAGCTCGAACTAAAGGCGAGGTCTAGTTTTCCAGTCGGGAATTGAGTCGTGCAGGGAATTGACATCTAATAAGTCGTTAGCCGATGGCCATGCGATTTGTTCACTTCGGTAAGTATTGTTTATGTTATCCGTATTTTTAACTAGATGGCGTTGTTTTCGATTTTTAAAAAAATCTTATTATAATGGTTTTGGTAAGGGAGGACATTTGTAAGCTTAAGAGATTATTGTATCGGTTCTTAATAAGTGTTTTTTTTAATCGGACATTTTAAGTTATAAATAAATAACAACATTTAGTTAAAAATGTCAAGTTATGAATGAAAGTATAAGAAAAACAATTATTCGATTACATTACACTTCAGCCATCAAATACTGTAAACTAATGTTTTAGAAACCATAGCAACGCGTTTACAAGTATACCCAATCAAACCGCAAATATCCGTCAGCGTCCGTCAGCCACAGGACACGTTCACCCGTTACAAGTTACAATTCTAATAATATTTAAAGCATGATGAAGTAGAAACAGTTGTCTCTGTTCTGCAACATATAACATTTATAAATTATTATGCATTCACGTTCTGATGAATAGGTCCTATCGAAATAACTTAAAAGCAGTAATATAAAAAACTAACTGTGCGCTAAATTAAACGAATATTACCCACTTGTTATATTTGCAGCACGGATTCTATCAATCGCGCCAACTAGACACAGTTATGTCAAAATAACTAAGGTGA
>JWHW01026358.1:71271-94136 GCA_000931545.1 Papilio glaucus
GTCGTTGCTGGTAACCTTATTGACGGTAATCTGATCCAGGGCTCGCGATCCGAGTGATCTTGAGCTAAAAGTAAAAAATTCTATATCCCTAGTGTAATCTAGGGGCCTAGTTGCTGGATTTAGCAGCTATCGGTGTGGGTAAAGGAAGAGGCTCAGCTGATGCTGCTACCAGTTTGACACTGGTAATAACGCTGAATTTAGTTAAACCTTCGGTTTTTAAAATGCTCACAACTTGTATAACATGTAAGAATTCATTAGTAATACCAAACTTGATGTGTAGCCTCCGATATTTTTTAAACTTTTTATTAAACATTATATTACCTTATTGACAGAGAGTAGAGAACGTTTTGTATTTTTTAATAAATGAAATAAATCACTACAATTGCGGTTTCAAAGCAGTGGTTACAATGCAGCTTAGGCTGCTGTTCAACTAGGAATTCGTAAAAGCTATATTGGCATGGAAGCCGCCTTTCTTTGTTTATCCGACATAATGAACACTGAAGAGGCAGGCTTCCCGGCTCGCAGCTTGCGGCAGCTAATGAAAACCGCTCGGAAAATCAACCAAATATTTTTCTTCGAATATTGTAATTTTTAATACCAGTTACTTCAACATTTTTATTACTCGGTGAGGCACGAAAAAATAAACAGCGACGTCTTTTTCAAACCCAAAATTTCATCGGGATTTAGGTATATGATGTTTTAAACATGTTCCCAACGAAAAATCAATAATAAAAATATTAATATCTAGGGACATTATTCACACACAGCCATCGGATCTCAAACTAACCAGAGTTTGTACTATGGACACCAGATAACTGATATACTACATGTATACTACTTTTTTAAATACATACATAAATAAATAATTACACCCAGACTCAAGACAAATAGACGAACCCACGACCTGCGGCGAGAAAAGCAAGTATCTTACTAACCACGCCAACCGGCCCGTCAAATAGCTATTACCGGATTTATAAGGATAGGAAGCGGATTGGATGGAGTTTGGGATACACAGGAAAAGGAAACATTCTTTTTTCTTTTACTGTATATCCCCTCCTCTGTCCATTAAAGGTAGGCAACGCATCTGTAACTCATTTGTTTCTTGCGGATGCTTTCTGGTAGCGGTAGTAGCCTAACATTAGGTGACATACTCGCTCGTTTGGCTCTTTAAAAAAAGTGGTAGACAGCAGCAAAAGTCTACGTCAAAATCAATATTGAGCTCAAAACACGATGGCCAAGCCTTGGGCAAAAATCTTTTACGAAACATCTGATGTGGGTGTACTTGTTTCGTGGCTGTGTGCGCATGTGATACATTTTCCCCTTTTAATATTTTTTAATTCTTAGATAATTATCCAAGTAAGAGTGCAAATATGTAATTTTTATATTGCTAAAGTTCTAATCGAACATAAATATAAATGGCGTGTGGCGAAGAACGCGTATCGAGGAGCTGGTCCAGCAATTATCGTCCTTGAACCAATTTACGGTCGACTGCGTTGTTGTTTGCGAAATTTGACCTGATTTTAAATGAATTTACATTAAATTATTCAAACACAAATATTAATAGTAATTAAAAATAAAATCATTTCACGACATTGAATTCAATTGAGGATATTTTGTACCTATTCTATCTGCTATAAAAATAAGGGTACCCGCAAAGACAGTACCTAAACTAAATATAATTAATATTCCCTTAAAATAAAATTAAATCATATAACCCGAAGCTGTCATATAACTCTGTTGTCTGATGAGATGTCTGTTGAGCTGAGAATTGAAGAAAATACAAAGAAATTTGCCAAAACCTATAAAAACCTCCAATTTGAAAGCACGAACAGATAAAAGCACCAAAAACCAAAATGCATAAGGTTTACTTTATTGTACGGAACATGTTCCGTTGTCTAATAATGTAACTGATAAATAAATAGATAAAAATCAAAAAAAAAACACGGTAATTTAAGGCGAACAGTCTAAGAAAAAGCATTTTAATTAATTATAACTACTTACACATTGGATCAGTGGTGGCACAGTTTACGCCCCGACCTACATACTATAGGGCGCGGCTTCGAACCTAGGCAGGCGCTTCACTTTGTGTTAATTTATTCCATCACCACTGCTCCGAAAACGGTGAAGGAAAACATCGTTAGGAAACCGGCATGTGTTAGAACCAATAAATTAAAAAGACATGTGACATCCCCACCCGCACTGGGCCAGCGTGGTGGATTACGGCCCCTTCCCTCTCTCGGAGAGGAGGCGTGTGCCTCTGCATTGGGGAACATTCTAGAAAAAGGCTGATTTATTATTATTATTTATTTACTTACACATTTTTTAATCTGATAGATGATTTATATCTCATAGAAAAAACTTGATCAGAGGATATTTTACGAGTATATATATGTAGCTATGTCAATGTCACAAATAAAAGAATCTTTATTCTTTATATTTAAAAATATTAGATTTATCTATTTAAAATTTAAAAGAAAATCACAGATTCGATTACAAATTCTCTTATAAACTTCGAAACATGGCGAGTAAAATACTAACGGAAGAAATTCAAAAGAGGCTCTTAACTAATGAAAGTACGAATTGTAATCCGACGGAGCTCTGCCAAGAGATTTGCCATTCGTATAATTAATTAAAGTCAACTTCTATTTGCTTAAATACGTAGGGAATTGTTTTTAAATGGCCGATCAGCTTATAACGGGACTTTACTTTAAAAATAATTAAGTACACTTCAAATAATCAACTAGCTTGACCTCAATCTTAGATTACGTTAAGTAGAAATGTTAAATATTTTAAAGTGAAGAGGGCGCTCTGTAAATTCTTTCTTGCTTTCCTTTTTTGTGGAAAAAAGATGAATGAAGAAGGATGAATGTGGCAAATTTATGTAGTAAAAGTGTGTTAAATCGCCGGCAGAGGACGTCGTAGAAGAATTTGTAATACGGATTAGTAATATTAAATGAAGACGGTAATAATAACCGGTAAACGATCAGCACGTACGATGTAGAAGAAGCGAGAGGTGTTGTGTTGCCATGATTGTGACCAATGAAAAACCATAACTTCTGCTTATACCTCTTTGCTTATTAGTTGTATTTATTGATGCTATAGATACACATTATAAAAAATGACGGTCTATCGAACCGACAAATTAATAAATTTCTAGAAAACATGAAGTCATCAAACAAGAGATGTATAAAGAAGTCTTGAACCCTTAATGACCTTGGAACGGTCTTAGATGGACCATTGAAGTTGTTTTATTGACTAAACTAGTGCCTTACATAATGGATCCCACACCCCACAGAGTCTACAGTAATATGTTGAGACCCGCTCAGAAAACTTAAATTTTAGACGAGAAAAAAAACTAAAATAAAGGATTTTTCAACATACATAGCAACCAAAGTTAGTTCATATGTTGTGAATATAAGACAAAAAAGATTTTACCAACTAAATACGATGTTTTGATTTATCAGATACGAGTACAGCATGAGAAGATTTTCAGGGGCTTTTAGTGAAATTGTATTTTTTAGCAAAATATGTTCGAACCCAGGCAGGCGCTTAACTTTGTGTAATGTATTTCATCACCACTGCTCCAAAAACGGTGAAGGAAAACATCGTGAGGAAACCGGCATGTCTTAGAACCAATAAATTCAAAGACATGAGAAATCCACCAACCCGCACTGGGCAGGGTGGATTACAGCCCCTTCCCTCTCTCAGAGAGGAGGCCTTGTGCCCCTGCAGTGGGGAACATTCTAGAAAAAGGCTGATTTATTATTATTTATTATATGTATTTATTTTAAATTAAAAGACCTCTAAAACCATAGTATCTTGAAAACACTCAGAAGACATTCTAATGATATGATGAAAACAGCAAAGATGTAATTAAGGCGAAGGCTTCTCGATATTTATGAAGCAATATTGAATAACGTTAAGAAGCCAGACAGTTGTAATAATATGATAGTTGCTATTCAATTGAGATAATAGATACATTGAATGCCGTACAGCAGTTGAATTTGTAAGTAGACGAAACAAGAGCACGATCGAATAGGATTATCCGATTAAAGTTACAAATTTGTAAATTTAAGTGAAAATGGACTTTAAATTACGAACGACTTACAGAATAAGTAAGTTTTTAATGAATCGTCCTGTCAGATAAACAGTACATATAATTTTTTTAATCTATTCTAATACAATAAAGGTATTTTCCTTACTAAATGTTTCATAGATCCTATGTATTTTATACCTCATAATAAAAATCCAATGTAAGTTGACCTCTGGTCTGTACTATCAATCATATTAAACAGGGTTGAGCTTAAGCTGGACAAATATTAGTTTAATTAAATTACACAGATGAGACTGCGGGGCACAACTAGTTAATTAGAAAAACCTAAGAGAACAAATTAATACATGAAAAAATCTTTTATGAAGCTTGTTTAGTCATTTAAAGAAAATCGAATCTTTGTCGAACGAAACCGTGTACGGACATTTTCAGTCAAATCATTAGCAAGCTTTGACAAGGATAATCCAGTTCAGTCTTGATTGTACTATATCAGTATTGTTCAGTATTGAGTTATTTGTACCGAAAACAAATTATTGGGTATACATTCTATGTATTCACACAAAAATGAGAGTCCATACTTCTCGATCGTTAATAGAGCAAGAGCCAGCGACCATCTCACCTTCGTGATTTCATAAAACCTGAAAGTTTATCTATATATGTCCATAATAACAATAGACACGTTAGAGTATGGATTTGGGATCACGGTAGCTTTGAAACATATTAGGTAGCAAAGGTATGTAAAATACAAAGGTGACGGGGCCGATACAGTTCTAATAATTGCGCCAGTTTTTAGCGCCAAGCTCAACATATGTTAAAGATTTATGTTACGTTGACCTATACAAAATGGTTGTTGAACAGAATGCAAATTAAAGCTAATATACGTAGGAATACGAAGCCACCATAAAACTTAGCTTGTGATTTTAGGTTACGCATTTACAGCTTGTCTAATGTTTTGGATGGATTAGATGACCCACTGCCAGTTTGTCCTGTATGCTGTGAAGCAAATGATTTTTGTATATATATTTTTTAATTGAACAAACGAGTGTCTGACAACGATTCCGAACGGTGTTAAGTGGCGATGTGGTCGAAAGATGGTACGCACTTATTTAAAAGTAACAGCCTATTCACTCTTCTCTTGATTCAACATGATAAGTGGTAAGAAGGGGGATTCCCTAAGATGGGATATTAGGTGATAGTATTAATTGTAAGAAATGATCACCGCAGAGTAGCCTCAGTAGGCCTCCTACAAAATAGTTCGATGATCAGGTCAAGTATGCATTTCACCGGACGAAGAACATAGGCTATCGATCTTTATCGCTAATAACATGTAGTGTTCGTCCAACAGTGCAGTTCATTGGCTGAAACGATGATTTTCTGAGAGAAAAATTGGTCGTGAATTGTATGAGGGCACTTAAACCTGCTACAACCGACATATATCATACAAATATATATTAATCATATATTAGAATAAAATAAACATTTAAACGGCACCCAGTTCCCGCAATTGATTGCTGACTGTCCTATATTTACTGCTCGATTTGGCAACAGATGAAAATTACATCCGACCACGTTGGTTCCCCTAGTTTATGAGCCACGAACCGAATAAGCTAAGTCCGAATTAAATATACACTCTTTTAATACTTGTGTGTAACAAAAAACTGACTGATATATCAAGGCACAGCAAAAACTACTAGGTTGAAAATTTGCACAGAAATTTTTGTTATTACTTAGGCGAGAAATAAGATATTTTTTTTCCAAATTAATCCCCTAATGGACTAAAATAGAGGATGAAAGTTAGTATAGAGAAATAATTTAGTTGAACATAAATCTTGACCAATCATATTAAATAGGGTTCAGCTTATGCTGAACAATCGTCGGTTAAATTTAATTGCTCTGCGGGTGAAACCGTGTGGTTCAGCTTGTCTTATAAGTGGTACCTACTGTTGAAAAAATGATGCATGAACTAAAAAAAAATTATTTAAATACTTTTATTTATTACATTTAATTACATAAGAATGAAGTTTACAATTACTTCATACAAACAAAGTGACATTTGTAACAAAATCAATTTTTAAATTACTACATTTATAATTTTTTTAAATATATAAGCAATTATAATTATTTGTTATTTTACATATAGTAAATTGTTATTTCGTTATCGATGATTTCGAGTTATTAGATTGTTCAATGAAGCGACAACACAGTCCCATCCCTCGACAGTAAATCAATTTACGAAATGTTATTAAGATTCTTTTATGCGCGAAACATTTTTAATGGAAAATTGTTTTCTTTTATTTTTCATGGAATATTAATAGTTATTAAAAATACTAGAAAACATTAATAAACTCCAAATTTTTACAAAAAAACAATTTATTTCATCTCATATACCCATATTGAAAACAGATTAATAATTGCACGAAGCCGAATAATTTGTAAGCCAATGGCATCGTTTTCGTTACTACTGGGTCCTTGAGAAACGCATGATGATGCGGATGTTAATTGGAACGCAACGAAATAGCAACATGATGCGACCAATACACTTTTACAGCTAAATTCGTTAATTCCAAATCATTTTTTCTCATATTGCTTTATAATATTAGCTAGCTACACCATTTCACTTCACTTTATCTCACGATTTACACAAAATTACAATATTTTCGATGAAAGTATAAAAGTGTAATGGCCGCCATATATGGTAAATGTTGTTTGTTTACAACAATCATTTCTTGCAATGTAACAAGGTATACTTGAAATTTTTGAATCACGTCGTAATAGCGCGTTTGTCGTTTACCTAGAAAAATACGTTAGAGAATGTTTACCGTTAGGTAAAAACTATAAAACTGACACTAAATATTACTTAGTGCCGGTGTAAATTGAGCTTTTAGTTATTTTTATTATGTCAAAAGAATTTTAAAGACCCGCGTAATTGCCCAAGTCGAGTGCAAGTAACGAAAATTTACGGCTCAATTTGGCAGCGAAAGGAAATTACACCCAGCAGTGTGGATTTTTGCCAATTTACGTTTTGAGAGTCAAACAACTGGTCGTCTTCAGCAATTTGTGGCTAGCGGCTAAAGTAATATTATGTTATTAATCTTCAAAAAGGGTTGCAAGATATTCGAATATAATGAAAAGGATGATGGATCTTTTTTATGGAAGAAGGTGGCAAACGAGCAAGCGGATCACCTGTTCTTATGTGAGCGCTACCCATAGACATCCATAACAACCAAATGTGTAGCAGATGGGTTGTCTACCTTTAATGGACATAGTAGGGCTTAGACGGGAAAAAGTATATTTCCTTTTCCCCGCCAACCGCCCCATCGAATCCTCTTCCCGTTCCCATCCTATCCTTATGAGGAACGGGTGGGAAGGCGAAGAGGACTGAAATTAGGCCTCCGGCACCTCACTCATAAGACGAAACGTAGAGTACTTCTACTTCACGCCTGTTTTCTATGAGGTCGTGGTATTTTACCGATCGAGCCGGCCTCTTCGTGCAACAGATGTTGTTGTTGCGGGCTCTACCACTATTTATTTACAAGTTCCATTCTAATACAGAGGTTAAGTATTTTTTTTTTGTAAAATCGAACTCCGAATCACGAGATCATAAGTGTAACGGTTAACCACTGAGTAATTACTGTAATATCAGAATGTTACGTAATTGGTGTACAGTTGTGCGCCGCAACAACCTCAACTGTAAATTAGGGCGCACTGCGGGTGACGGGTGTCGATTGAAATTTGCTGTTTAAATGTACAGTCGATTGCTGCCAAATCGATCATTAAGACTCTTATTAAAAAGTATACATATAACGGTTAGGTAACGAAGTCTAGACAAGTATTTTTGTAAGCTCTACGTCCCAGTAAAACATTTGGAAAATTCTTATACTTCAAGTTTACCCAACAATAACTTGTTATTTATATAATTTGTAAATATTTTAACAAATACAAAAATACTGAGAAGATACTCATAGGCAAATTCAATATATTCATGGTTTAAATATAGCAAAATAATAATAAATAAATATTAAAGCACGCAAGTTTTCGAATTTACTATTTATTATGTAAATCCCAGAGGAACGTGGGTAGTAAGTTGAAAGATATTTTTATAGTCTAAATCAATGTTTATGCGAAAATATAAGTAAATGGCTATCTGTAATGATATTGTTTGTAGTAGTAAATTTTATAATTAGTCTAACTTTCCCTTAAAGTAAATGGTTAATGTGAAGTGTATTAAGTATATATATTTTCTTTTATTAGGCAATAGAAATAACAAATTGTACAATATTTATCACTTCATATCTAGCTTAATAATAGCTCTTTTATGGAAGAAGCTAGCAAGGGAGCAAGCAAATGAACGCTGCCCATAGAAATCCGCAACAGGCCGATGAGTTGTATATGCATTGCCTACCTTTAATGGAGATAGACAAGATAAAGGATAGTTCCTTCTCCTATTCATCCCCTCCCCCATCCAATTTTCTTCCCTTTCCTATCCTCCTCCATCCTATCCTCTGTAGGAAAGGATTGAAAGGAAGACTGACATCGGGCCTCCGGCACCTCACTCATCACACGAAACGAAACATAAAATACTCCTATTTCACCTCTGTCTTCTGTGAGGTCGTGGTATTATACCGGTCGAGCTGTCCCATTAGTAATTGATGTTGTTAGCTCTACCACTGTTAGAACGTGCTACTTACTTATTTTTAAGTTTTTAAAATTTTATTAAATATATATGAAATAGCCTTACTTAAATTGTATATATAAAAATATGAAGCTGATTTTTCGTATAAAACGAAAACGTGATTTTTCAAAAGATAAATCACAAACACTGAAACGAAATTGCTTTAAAAATGGCCCAATCGTAGACTCGGTACGAGCATTTATTTAAAATACTGTTCCAACGAAAAGTACACGACGTAAAATATTTTAACAGTAAAAATATTTTAGTAGTAAAAACATTACGAGGCCTTGAGAAAATTTGTACCGGATGTATTGGAACTCTCTCTCTCATTTGGGATCTATGCACTTAGGTTGTTGATAAAGACAACATAGAATAAATAAATAAATATGCGCTCACGTCCGTCACACAGAGGGGTAGGCAGAGATTATGGATTTCCATTTGGCGCAATCCTGGCACACCTCACTCGCTTCTTCTACATTCATACATCTACGCATGCATGCTCGTCGGTTATGGGTGCACCTTATATCGCCCTTTTTTCGTTAACCACTAATCTGATCGATATAATTTCTCCTAGGGCGTCCTCTACCAACTCTGCCACTCACTTTTGCAACATAAATTTGTTTTGTTATTCTCTCTTCATTCATTCTTTCAACATGCCCGAACCACCGAAGCATACCTTTCTCAATTCTAGTCACAACGTCCACTTTTAAGCCACACTTTTTCCCTAAAACGCTATTTTTAACCATATCATTCAAAGATACCTATCAACATAGGTAGTGTATTGTGAACACTGTTTTTTTGTCATTTACAAATACGACTAAGAACCTTAAATGTGTCAGCTTTCATTAAAAGAATCCCAACACAACGTTTAACGGTTTACCAATGTGCAAACATCTGCAAGCCTTTGTGTTTTACATTCTCAATGATAATATTGTATTAATTGTAATAAACACTCGAAATAACAATGTTAAAAGGTTCATTCGACATTAATAAACTGATGGATTTTATTTATTTTATAATTGTTCCATTTAATTGATGAGTGGGTAGTATAGGTCATGGAATTTATTAATTAAGTTCATATAATTTCAAATAGATTACCATTTTAATGATGGTCATAAAATTTAATTATATGTAGTACAACTGAGCTTATATGTATATTATAATTATGATACAAGCTTATACGTTTATAGTTTATTTTAGTTTATAATTTAACAAGTAAGTTTTGACATACCTCCTAGTATTGTGTTCCAAATTTAAAATTTTAAGTTTTAATTTTCTCATTAATACGCGACTGTAACGCACAAGGGGCGCCATGAAGAACGGTCTCTTACAAAGATGCAGAATGAATTAGGAAATCTGACGGGGGTAAATTCTACTTTCTTCATTTTAGCCGACTTTTGAAAACAAGGATCAGTTAAGGTCATAGCATCCACTTCTCCTGCAAGCCGATTTGTCGCTCAGTTCTCTAGTCTTAATTGGACCAGAGGTACTAAAATACAATTTCTGCTATTTGTATGATGTGGTACCCGGACTTCAATCCCATCTTCGTCCATGCCTCTCTCGCAACGCATTTGTTACCTCTAGTAACGTAGGTAACTAATATTTTATGCTTACCGCGTGTCAAGTTAATTTTAACAATCATATTTGTTTGTTTTTCTGCTGAAAGAAGAATTCTGTTATGTCCTTATTGATTCAAACATAATCTACTAATTAATGCGCTGTCATGTGTACAATCACAACAGTGTAAACAACCCTTTATTCTTGATGACATGTGACGTGACAGTTGTCAGATATGAACTTAACCTGTCTCAGATATGGAATGATGACTTTGCATCATAAATTATGTTAACTAGCTGTCGGTATAGCTTCGCTCTGAGTTATCTTTTGTAAGATACTGTTCCAAAAAAGATATTTAGAATTCGAATATTTATAGCACAAAGTCATAGAAACTTACAGTACGAGTAAGTAAATGAATCGTAAGAACTTGACAGTTACAACTTCACTATAATTTCCACCAATTAGCAACAATGCAAGCACAAAAATTGATTTTTTTTTCTGAGTTTTTACGGAAAAAATCCTACATGGATATACAAATAAAAAATCCTACATGGATATACAAATAAAAAATCCTACATGGATATACAAATAAAAACCGTATCTAAATACATAATTTGATCTGAATCTAAAGCGGTTTTCGAGATAAGCGACATTTATGAGTATCGTGTATTTATTTTGGAAACGAAGGCGATGGTTTTAATTTTGGGTGTTTGATAATTTCGAAATTGTTATAAACAAAAATTATTTGAAAACAACAGCGTATTTTCAAGTATAATTGCTCACCTGTGGACTCGTCGCCTAATACGTTATGGCAGTAATTTTGGGGAATAGTACAAAAAATTATATATCAAAATAAATATAGACCAAGAGTCGTATCAGATATAACGTTTAAAAATGTTTAATATTCTTGTATGTTCAATCGTACAATTGAAGTAATCCATTTAACCGAAAACTTGATATGAACGATTTGCTATTCATTCAATTCTGGGTATTCGATATACTTATATTATTGTTAAAATAACCTTCGAATTTATCGCGACAGTTTAATAATGGTAAAAATATTTCAGTCGTAGTATTTCAACGTCTTATTTATGAAGCGATCCCTCATTTCGTAGATTGCTCATATGTCAGGGGACACGACAATGTTGACGCCTGATTGAACAAAATAATATTCTAAAATGTTTCGAGAACTTTCTAGGGAATTTAATATGTTTCAGAGAAAAATATATTTAAATGTTTGTTCATCTTTAGCATTCATCTTGTGACAATACGCTGAAGTATATTATAATGTCAACAGTGGAGCAGTGGTATAGGCAGTGCCATGGTGATTGATAAAGCCTAACTCTTATTCGGGCAGAACAAAAAACTTAAGTGTGACGTTAATCTGATTCTGTTGCTACCATTTGACATTTAACAGGACGGTGTTGTCATAAAATAAATCAGTATTTATCCAAGATTACATTTATTATATTTGGGTAAAAAATACAAACTGGGGAGTTGAAATTTTAAAAATATTTTTGTATTTAGCTAGATTGAAGGTGTGGGAAAATAGTAGAAGGTGACAAAAGAGAGTAATAAAATGTATGACGAAAAGTTAATGGCAGCGATAGTTGTGCTTATGATGGATTTGTATGGATCTAGATCAATGTTCAAGAAGAGCATTATGAAGATTATTTTAATATTTATAAAGTCATTTAATAGTACATAACCTCAAATAATTCGAATTAAACTTAACACATCTCTTTTACTTTACACCACTAATAATAAATAGGGAAGATTCATCCGACGCCGGCACTTCAATTTAATGGAAATTATATTTGCACTCTGCTGTGCACCACTCCAACCACACTTTTATTAAACCTTAATTGCGCAGTAAAAAGTGCATATATTAATAAAATAAATTAAAATGAAACATAAAAAATTCCTTTAGATTTTATGTACTTAAATTAGGAAGATGAAAAAAAAAGAAAGAAGAAATCTATTCGTATGCATATGTAAATGATGCAAACAGAAATTGGGACATCAAATTTCATTATTGAAAGCCCCAACGCACTGAGCGACTGAGAGGACGCGGAAAGCGATTTGTTGCGGCTGACAGCCGTGCCGCTGTTTATGGACCGCATCCGCGCTGTGCGTATAGCCGCGGAGTTTTGACGTAAAGTGGATCACATATTAACAGTCCGCCGGCAGTCTCTGGCCTGTCAGGCGGCCTGCCGTTCGTGGCCACACGGCAATTGTTGCCCGACGATAACGGTCGAATATCGCGTCTTGCATAGATGTTGCATTTCACGAGCGTGCTTGAGCCTTTACATGTAATATTCGTGTACATGCACATTGCGTAAGCTTGTGTGACCGACGACCTGTACAGCTTCCAGGACGCATACATTTACGTGTGTACAAATAAGACTTGAACAACACATGTCGCTACGCGTATTCGTGATTTGCAGTAACTGTACACACGGCAGCCGGCAGTTTCTATATATATTTGAGTGCACGAGACGCGTCTGCGATCACTGTGCGTTCACTGTACATCCGCCCAGTGCGTTGAACTCTTACACCTTGCTAATTGAGTGTCAGATATGACGGATAGAAAAAAAATTACATGACAGTTATGTAGCAAAAATCCAAAACCCTATTTTTGATATTCATTTCATCCGACGCTAAGCTTAATGTAATAATTGTAATGTTTTATAAAATATTAAAACATTATTCTTTTAACCTTAAATACATAAGGGAGATTCCAGTGTTATAATTACGGGGGACACGCCAATACAAGACTTAGCCTAGACTTAAGACTTACAAAGGTTAGCGGATGAACTGTTAGTATTTAACTCAATACATTTATTTTCACAATCTACTTACTATTTGCCTAATAATTATTCTTTGTACCTATATATCATTCATTATACGGTACACTAAAATACTATATATATTTTCAGTCAATGCACAAATGTAGAATAAAAAGATACAAAATAGAGTCAGACTCAATACGTTAGGATGCGGATAATTATTTGCCCCGGTTAAGATACACTCAGTGCTGGAGGCATAGAAACTATCTGCCCTAATAACTAAGAAAACTCGTCATTTTAAATGCCTATAAAATCTTCCTTTCAATGGTAGATCAATTATTTCAATAATCTAATAATATTCTGTATGGACTAGAGTCTTACTGTGCCACAACCGCTCATAAAACAGTGGGAAAAAGGCAGAAAGAAGAAGACTGGTAGATAATATTGTCTGCTATTCTATTCTATTTTGTATGTGCCTCAGAACTTCGACATTTATGAACCAATTAATTTTTTTTGCAATCCAGGGTTTTTGTTTACAGATTGGTTTGATAAATGGTTCCAGAGTTATTCAGTAGTTTCGCGAGTTGAAGTCTTTTTCTTGTAGTTTTACTGCGTTTAGATTATTGAATTATACTGCAATTGCTTATAAATAACCTAAATTTTCAGTTCTCTACATGTGCATGCAAAAAATTACTTATAAATAGATTGTTTAATTTGGTAAAGTACTAAAAAAAACATTAAAGCTTGTACTAAATGTACATTCGTGTAAAATGTATTACCTCCACTGGCTCTGCAGGGATATCGAATTTACCACGAGTTGAAAATTCACTTCGGTAACTCGACCACCTGGTGCGGGCAACAATATTAACTTTTGTTACTTACCCAAATTTGCTTTAGAATTTCATGTTTTGTATTTGGAACTCTATAAAGCGGTTAAATTTAAAACACTGCTGAAATATGATTTTTAGATTAGACTGATGTCTGTCCGTCTACCAGAAGATTATTTTAAAATAGAAATGAATAAGCTAATCTATATTAAAAAAAGAAAAAGATTGTATTGTTTGTTTGTTCCGAATAAACTCAAAAAGTACTGAACCGATTATAAAAATTCTTTCACAAATAGAAAGATCTTTTATCAGCAATTAATAACTAAACAAGCTGAGGTATCGTCATCGTAGGCTTTTCAGCCGATTCGTTCTCTGCTGGACGAAGACTCCCCTATTGATAACCACAAAAATCGATCCTCTCCCACCATAAACGGCCACGTAAAACACCACCATAGGACAGGCAGCTTTGGTAGGTCACCCACGCGATGGATCGACGATTTGCAGGTCCGACAGAAGACAGAACTTTGTTGCGAACATTGAGGGAGGCCTACGTCAAACAAAGGACATATATCGGCTGACACGTCGACGTCGATACAAATTTAGACAATTAGAGGGACTGAGAATCATAGATAACTAATTTTTAAGATATTTTCCAATACAATAGGATGAAAGTATTATCCATTGTGGAGCGTATAAGCTTATTGGAACGTAAGAACTAATTCAACTGTGTGTGACCGAGTTTTTATTTGTTTGTTCCTCAATGTATGTAAGATTTAACCCAAATATAGCTTATGATAAAACTTTATTCAGCTGAAAGACGTATTCGGTGAGTTAGTACACTCGACGGCCAACAAAACAGTAATATACTATTTTATTACGTGTCATTTTGTGATAGGTGCCAAATTGAGCTGTAAATTTAAAGCATAAATTGATAAAAATACGACGTAATATTACAATTTAGGTATTTTAAAATTAACTACAACACGAATAACGCCATCTTGGAACGGAAGAAAAATATTACGTGTGATTAATGATATCTCTTTTATAAAGTAACGATTATATCATATTTTGTTCATATATTTACTTAACTTAGTTGTGCTTAAGCGTCAACACCAGCCTATAAATAAAACTTGAGCAAAATAATAAGGCATACAATATCAATTTACGACTTTTATGTTTTATTTTTACATTTATTTGTGATTCAGTGGTCCGTTGGAAAGTTTGTAAAACTTGGATGGATTTATACCATGATTTTTTTTGATAGAAAGTGGAGCCGGATGTATCTAAAATTGCGTTAGAAATAGTGGTCGAGCTTGCAAAACCGGCAGACGGTGCATGAATATGATCAAGCGGTTTTCCGTGAGTTTTGTAAGCAGATTCGTGAATGTTGTAAATCCATGAGCTCACTTGATGCTGCTCGATACTCGTATTAAGTAGAGGTATATCATATTTCTGTATTTAGTGTGAAAATAGAGGTGTATTAAATGTATGAACTCGACTACTTAGGCTTAGGGTCACTATAGACGTTGATATTGATGCTGATTTCACAGAATAAATGTTGCGAGGGAAATTTGATGAAATCTGGCAACTGGCGATCTGCGTATGCCCATCAGAATATAAGGGAAAGTCTACACGTTTGCAATTCACCCAGCGAAACTTTACGCCACTGAGTTGTTCAGAGTTAGCTGCACAGTCCAAAAAATAAATGAGCAAAAGATGCATATCAATTAAATGAAAATGCTGAGGTAGGTGGGAGGTTAGATCTGACTTAACAGAGTAGCTAAGTATATCTTAGCTACTCTGTTAAGTCAGATCTCGAGATCACGACACAGACACGAGAAACATACTTGTACGTCACGCTTGTCTTCTGTGAGTTCCTGTTATTTCACTGGCATTCGTGCAACAAACGTTTTTGTTGCTGGTTTTTCCGTTGTTAATTATCAATATTTACTATTAAGTATTTAATATAATGTTAAATGCAGTCCATATAAAATAGCCACTTAAATCCACTAGTTACTCTACGTTAGTTTTGTGCATGAAAGCTTTGAGTGCGCTTGTAGGATACTCGATGAGAAATTTCTAGTGGTGCCTGAAAGATCACAATGCTGGAATAAAAGTTCTCTACAACTAAAATGTCTCTTACTTGTGTTGTGTTATTTTTTTTTTTTAGAACTTGAATCTAAGTAGTTGAATTCCAAATCAAATACAATCGATTTGAATTGAATTTAACTGAAGCAAATTAAAATAAATATTAGATGGGGCAGAAGTGGGATGATGGCAAAAAGTCATCGAACAAAATTGTGATACTGTAATTAAATGAAAATATGAAGATGATGGTAGATAATACGAAAGTAATGGTGTTTGAAAGAGAACAAGGTAAGACAGTAATTGAAATAAATGTACACCGTAAAGAAGTGGAACAGGTTGTAGAGTTCGTGTGTTTGGTGTGTATGTTTAGTGGTAGATGGAAGGCATGTTAAAGATTTTGAAAGACGAGTGAAT
Source organism: Papilio glaucus (assembly GCA_000931545.1). NCBI lineage: Eukaryota > Metazoa > Arthropoda > Insecta > Lepidoptera > Papilionidae > Papilio > Papilio glaucus. The sequence continues at coordinate 87,670 of JWHW01026358.1, forward strand.
GCGGGTAATCAAATGAGTGGGGCTATAGGTACAGTTGGGAGGAGTCAGAATGTGTCTTGTCTGGCTATACACAATGCTGTACTGGTACCCAATTTTATTGTATGGAAGGGAGAGCTGAGTTTGGCAGGAAAAACATATTAGTTGAGTTAATTTAATTGACATGCGAAGAATGTTGATAGGATTAATGAAGAGAGAATAACGAAACAAACTTATGTTGCCAAAGTGCTGGTAGAGGACGCCCTAGGATAACTTATATCGATCAGATTAGTGGCTTACTAAAAAAGGGCGATACAAGGACCACCCATAACAAACGAGCATGTATGCGTAGATGTATGGATGCAGAATAAATGAGAGAGGTGTGCCAGAATCGCGCCAAATGGAAATCTATGATCTCTGCGTACCTCTGTAATTTCGCGCGTGAGTGCATTTTTGTTATAAAAACAGTAACACCAAACCTACGCTAGTCGGAGAGGCACCTTAAGAAAATGAAGAAGACTAGCAACCGCCGAAAGTTACTCGCTGATGACAGTTTTATATGTGCTTGTAAAATCATTTTTAAAATCGGTTCAGTAGTTTTTCAGTTTATCCGGGACAAACAAACATTCAAATCTTTTCTCTTAAAAGATAATACAAGATTTGTATACCATACAGATTAGTATTGAGTTTTCGTTGTTCATAATATTTTAAACAAAAAGTCACTTTGAAATTATAAATCTCAGTTAAAACCTATTGATGCCTGTCTAGCCGAATTGTGATAACATTCGTGAGAGCTTATATCGTAATGTTGTTGATATCACTAAACTAAACGATGTACACGTCACCTTAAGTGCCGAGCTGAGCGAGCTTGTATATAACAGCCTCCGGAGTGTCAAGTAAATTTACACTTGAAGTGAATTTGTGGCTCTCCTTGCACTTGGGGGCTTTATTAAATAAATTAATCGTTGCATAATAAAACAACTGGATTAAATTAATTGTTAAAATTAATGGCGGCAAAGCAAACNNNTATATGTGACCGCCGTTTCCCATTAACATCCGCAACAATAAAAAGTTACGTATGCGTTGCCAGCTTGTGTGTAAAAAAGATGAATGGAATATAGGTTTTTCAATTTAAAAATATTTTTATTAAACAAATTTAGCCTTTTAATAATCAAACACACACGTTTAAATTTAGTAAGTCTGGTTTTTATAATTAAAAATCTGGATTTGATGTACAACAGTTCGTGTTACATTTGAAAGGGCTGATATTGATTTGTAAAAATCCGAATCTTAAGTTGGAAAAAAAATAAATAGGAAATAAAAAAGGGATGAGATGGGAAGGGCCTGCTATGGCTGGTAATCCTAATGCGGCAATTTGGAAATAAACACAATTTATAAACTATTTTTTTTTCTTTTCGTAGTTCAGTTGGGGATTATCAAAGCAGCTAAAATCATGACAGCTAGACAACATGTACTACGCTACCCTTTTCATATACGTTCAAAAAAAAAATATGCGCTGACGCCCGTAACCAATACCGTTACCAACCGTAGGCAGAGATCAAGGATTTCCATTTGGCGCGATTCTGGCAGACCTCTCTCGCTTCTGCTACATCCATACATCTACGCATGCATACTCGTCGGTTTTTCATGCAAAACCTTACTACAGGCTTACTAAAACAAGTTGATATATCGACTTGTTTTAGTAAGTCACTAATCTGATCGATATAAGTTCTCCTAGGGCGTCGCCTGCCGACACAATAAAATGTAGTTTTCATAATATGCAATATAAAGGACTAATAATTAAACACATTGTGATAACATAGAGTTAAGAGCATCTACCTATTTCTAAATAAATAAGACCTCACGCGCTTAACCCAGAGGTGTAGACAGAGATTATGAACTATTACTCCTACCTATATTTGTTGATTAAATTTACCCCAAAATTGTAAATTAATATAGTCCTTAAAACAAACAATTTATTAGAGATTATTACAATCATACTTAAGAATACTTGAAAATGAAAACACCTCATTCAATTATTTAAGGTTCTTCATTTCCGTAAAGAGAAACGGATTTTAATTGGGCGGCCGCTTTTTATGTTTTTCGTCTCTAATTAATGCTAAGCTTCCTATTGCGGTGATGGGTATTTTTGGAGTGTTTTTAAATTAACAATAAGTTGGCGGGTGTCCTTAATATATCTTTGAGAATATTTTATCTTTCATCATTTAATGTAAGATTAATTATGAAGCGATAATACGCGAAGCTTAGCAGTTTGATATGCTTTATCAAATTCTAAATAAAGTCCCCGTTTGTTTTTTAAATTGTTATGAAATACTGGCATCACACATAATACCTAAAATGTGACCAGTCACGTTTTGGAATTGAAAAGCAGACATAGAGGGTTATCTATTTACATTAGAATATAAATCCTAATTAATTGTTTTTCCCTTTATTTTATCAATTATAAGTTTCGCAAAATATAAGCTTTTCTCGTGTTTTTTTTTGTATTGAATTATTGTATTACAATGGAATAAAATAATGACATAAAGGTTGCGATTTTTTGGTTTTAAATCTTAAGTTACTTTGTAATTATTTTTAAATACACATAATGCCACTTAATTACTTGTGTTAAAAAAAATATTGACTTACGCTTATTCATTAACCTGATGGAACTAAAAATGCACAAAAGTACACTTCTGCTATGCAATTTTAGTTTGAACGTTTTTCGTCATGTCGTCAACAGAACTGGCTCACCTAAAACCAAGTGAAAAAGCGCTACACGCAAAATTTTGTTTGTAGAACAAAAATTGAATTTAGAACTCGTTTATTCTATTCAGATCGATCTATTCAAGGTTTTAGTACATTGATTGGTATAAATATTTTAGGTATAAAATTAACCGTATCCTAATATTATAAAGGTCAGTGTTTGTAAAGGTGAATGGATGGATTGATGTTTGTTACCCTTTCTCAGTAAAATTACGAAAAGCATTCTGATGAAAATTTTATATAGCTCATCTATTTAAATAAAAATCAATGTCGGTACGTTTGTGTGTTTGTCATCGTTGTTTGATTGTGATGAGACTTTGACAGGGTGTTCCGAGAACGCCGGAGGTTTGTGACGCAAAATTGTATACAAATTAAAAAAAAGTTTTTAATAAAACTTTTTGCACAAAGCCTTAACTTATTAGAGAAGAACTCAAAAAATAAAATTAGCGCTATTGCAATGATATTTTGTACTATAGATATATCCTACTTATACAATCTCACCGGTCACAAGTGTTCCAAAGCAGTGACAGCAGCGTTGACACATTGCTACAAAAATAAATATGATTAAGAATTGATTCTTATGTTTAATTGCGTAAAATTATTTTATACTTTTAAGTGCATTTCTTGTTTTTGAATATAGTTTTTTTGAAGTCGGTTTTGTTTTCGTTTAAAAGTATTTTTCACACACAAAAATCGACGTTAATTCAAACATACCATGTTGAATTTGTACCACAAAATTTAGTACTCAAATTTCATGTTTATAATTAACTGAACAACATTTTCTGGTACGGTGGGGTGCGCAGTCTCGCTAATTACGCTCGGATGTACAAAAGGCGCTCGGTTAATTAAAAACCTGTTATTCTTACATTAAAATCGTAAACTTTAGAAAAAAAAACACAACAGAAATCCTAAATGAGGATGTAAAAATTAAAAGGTTATGTGTTATTTATTAGTGCACAAGATAATTTTTATTTCTTTTTAATCTCGCCTCTAAAAAACACACTACTAAAACATTATTGCAGTACTCGCTTTGTCGTCAAGGCAGATTAACAATATCCAAATAGTAAAAACACTTTGTACTTGGAATAAAACTTCATTTTTGGTTCCCTACATTTCAAGTACTTTACAGTCCCGTCCCGAGACTCCTCCGTGACTATGAGCACTGTAATGGATTCGAAACATCGGGAACCAAAATTTATAATTATAATAAAAATAAATAATAATAAACGCGATAAAATCCGTAAAAGTATACGCGTAAATATAAGTAAGCACTTTGTACTTATTCCTATACTTTATAAATGTATGTGTTTAAGTGATAAAGTTGCATAGGACATTGTTTTGTTCTTGACTTTTGTTTGATATTATGTTATTTTTCGCTAGGTACTAATCGCTTATTCATCTCGCAATTTATGATTTAGTCTATCGAAATACTGTTAGGTTACAGACTAACTAAGTTGTGTTAGCCAAATTGCTGCCAATCATAAACGTCTCGTGCAGTAATGGAACGGCGTGCTGTAAATAGAATATTGCTTTTCGCTATAATTTAGTAATACAAACTTAAGTTGGAACTGAATATTGAGTGGACCTTAATTGTTTTACGTCAAGTGAATTTTATAGTTAGTTTTTATATTATATATTGGTATAGTTTACTCGCTTTATTCCACTTTGATCATTTGAAATTTAAATCACCCGAGTCACGTAGCCTGGGCAAACAAAGTGGAGTAGTTAGATATCTGTCAAAATTATTTAGTGGAATCAAATCATCTGAGTACATGGGTGCCATTTATTTTCAGTTGTTAATTTATAGTTACTTATACCACCGAGATTTTAAAAAGAAAATCACCTCGGTGATATCACTCAGGTGATCAAAGTGGAATAAACCATTTACACGTGGTAAAATAGAAATGATATGAATCACACAATCTTACATTTTTTACATTAGATTGTGATTTCTTGCTAAATATGAGTACCCATTTATATTTCATAGTATTTTCTAGATCTTTTAAGAACATTATCACATTATTTATTTCGCTTTATTCCTGAATTTACATATGACTAAAGTACTAAGACTAAGTGTTAGTAATTAGTGCTGCCAATTTTTTTAACTTTTACCGCGTAAAAAATCGTCATATTTACATATCCGTATATACGACACATATTTACCAAATTTTCGTAGTTTTCACTTCAACAAAAAATTAAATGAAAACATTATACAGATGATATAAAGCAATTTTTTTTGTTAATACAAGCAATTAATAAAAAAAAAATTCTATTTTGTAAGGAATGTCGTCTAGTAATGTATAGCAGTTGAATGAACCTGTAGACTATCCCTACGGGCTGTAAAAACATTCCGGTTAGAATTATCACTGGTTCGAATACGCATTAACGAAATCTCGTTAACCTTTGCTTCATAAAACATCGCTAATTATACCATTTCTTAAAAAAATATGATGATCCGGCGTCTAATTTCTAGAAACAAAAAGAGGGCTTATATTGTTAAGTAGGAAAATACAAACATACTTATTAAAAACCGCGGGTCCGGGCGCAAGGACACAATGAAAGCTTCATTGTTCCTGTCAAATTGTAATTAGCGACGCACACATAAATACAATTTGTACAAAGTGAGATAAATTTACAAACGACTGTGGACTTTGGCTGCCACTGTCTGTTAAATAAATTACTAAAGGACAGAAACAAATTACTTCCTTCAATTTTGATTATGCTTGATGAAATTATATTGTTACTTAGTGAGTTTGTTGCTTCGGAGACAGTAAATTCAAAGTTTTTAACACACCAAGACAATCTAAACAGTAACCGACATGACTACGGAGGTGCGATCTTTCAGAAATCAGGTGTAAAGTAGGGTTTTTATACTCGTTTTTGTCTGTCAAATAAAGTGCTGCAGGCCTAGCCAATTATTTAATACCCATTTTATACCTAATATTCCAATGTAGAAGTCTCAAAATACGTAACATCGCAAAACATAACAGCATAATTAGGTACAGATTGGATTTTATCCGACGTGTAAGGGTGAATTTCACGGCTAATTACAAAATTAAATTTTCTCTAACAGCATCTTATAATGAAACACTTCAACATGCCTATTGAGAAACTAATTAGAATGTACATACATTTAAATTTCTCTAATTAATATAAGACGTAGTCGAATATTAAACGACACAATTTATTCAACATCGAGAGGACGTTATTGAAATAATCAATACTAGATGTTCCCGCGACTTCGTCCGCGCTGAATCCAATAAAAATGTATGTTCATCGCGCAAAATTAATAAAAACTTTATTTTTATTTAATTGAATGAAGAAAAGTGTATATGATGTTTGTTACTCTTTCAAGCAGAAACGGCAGAACGGATCTGGATGAAATTTGGCTCAGAGATAGATTGTAGTCTGGAATACAACATTAGTTACGTCTTATCCCGGAAAAATGTACAGTTCCCGAGGGATATTTTTTTTGTTTGGCGATGTTTCCTATAGATTCTGTAACAGCTACCCGGGCGAAGTGGGGGCACATCACTAGTGATGTTATATTTTTGTTAATAAGTAAATAAAACTTCACAGAATACTTGCTTAAGGATTTATACAGCGTGTCATTTGGTTAGTGATGCGGAGAACTTTTAACCCTTCCTTTATTATCTAGAAATAGAAATAAGAGGAGGGTTTCCTCTTCTTATTTCTTTTTATAACCTTTTAAATGCAATTTAATT
>JWHW01026358.1:94632-112549 GCA_000931545.1 Papilio glaucus
CTTCGTCCGCGCTGAATCCAATAAAAATGTATTATCATCGCGCAAAATTAATAAAAAAATTATTTTTATTTAATTGATACAGCCATGTGCAATATCATCTACGTCGACGCATGATTTTATTCACAATTCCGTGGCTTATTTACTTGATAGTATGCCTTAGTTTAGCATTAGCCTATATACTCTTATATCCATGCAGGTCATAATTAAATGAGAATACTAAAGCCGGCAGCTTGTTCCAATCACAACTAACAAAGATTCAGATGGATATCGATTCTTAAAAAATAATTATAAGTATATAATATTTCACTTTACTTTACAACAGGAACCAACGGTTATGGGGCTCCGCAGCGTCATCAATTGCTGCCAGAATGGACTGACTCAACTAGGAAAGTAACACAACGTTTCTTAGGTCACTAAACCAAGTAAGCACGGATGTATTACGTCACAGAAAAGATACTAACGGAATTACATGATCTTCATGCAATTCCGTTAGTTAGGAAGAGGGCGCTGGTTCTACAGGAATGGAAGTTAGCGCCGCATTATTATCATAGAAGAGATGAAAGCCAATCCTAATGACGAACCTGATGAGAAGGGATGCGCCCTACTTTTCGTTAGTAGTGAAACACGCTCAGTCCTTATTGTATTGTCACCTTACTTAATAATACTCCAATTTCGCAGGGTCATTAGGTTTCAATATCATATCTAAGAATATAAAGAACAAGGCAATCTGAGAACGACAGCTTGCAAACCGTTCGAAGAACCAAGTGCGCAAAATTATTATGGTGAAAGGACGCGGAGGTATTTAGTGCCAAGGATATTTAATGCCTACGATCCTAAAGAATATCTCACCAAGAATATATGGAAGAACAAACTGAAGAAGTGGCTACTAAATCCAGTAACTACCACTTACACATTACATATTTAATTTCTATCTTCTCTTTTAACAATATTCTTTATTATAAAACTAGATTACGTACTTATTAAGTTTTTGTTTTCTCTTTTAGTTCTTAATTGTATTTAAAGCTATTTTATATTGTATATTTAAGTTAATTGAGTGCAATTTTCGCCAACAAACTGTGCAGTAACAGTTTGGCGAAATTTTATTATAAGTATTACCTTGTTTCTGTTTTTAAATTAAAATAAATTTAAAAAAATATAGATGTATTTCGCTGCGGCGTGTCGACTGCACGGATGCCACATACAAATGTATGGCAAATGATGTGATTTTTTTAAGCTCTGAATTTCTTTTTAAAGTGAAAACTTCTTTAGCCGCGTTAGACGATATTTGGTGTGGGAAAATCTTATTTTACTTAGGATTGAGTAAACAACGTTCTCAATTTGTGTAATCAACATGCTTATTTGAATTTGGAACAGTTGCGGTGAACTTTTTTTAATTTTTTTGTATTCAATTTTGAATTTTACTGTTCAGATAGAAAGGTTTATTTTTGTTGATTATTTCTTTATTTTTAAACTATTGTCGAGTATTCCTACCTTTTTTCAGTTTTTACTTCTGTCGGCAGTTCATATCTTTTTGCGGTTTTTTTTGTTTACCTTTTGTGATCGTTCGTATCGTATTTATATATAGAATTGACTTATAATTATTCAATAATCTATAATAATATTGTATGATGTTTGTTACTCTTTCAAGCAGAAACGGCTGAACGGGTCTGGATGAAATTTGGCTCAGAGATAGATTGTAGTCTGGAATACAACATTGGTTACGTCTTATCCCGGAAAAATGTACGGTTCCCGAGGGATTTTTTTTTTTTGTTTGGCGATGTTTCTATAAATTCTGAAACAGCTACCCGGGCGAAGTGGGGGCACATCACAAGTGATGTTATATTTTTGTTAATAAGTAAATAAAACTTCACAGAATTTGCTTAAAGATTTATACAGCGTGTCATCTGGTTAGTGATGCGGACAACTTTTAACCCTTCCTTTATTATCTAGAAATAGAAATAAGAGGAGGGGTTCCTCTTCTTATTTCTTTTTTTTAACCTTTTAAATGCAATTTTAATTTCCTTTGGCACTATTATAAAAACTAACTAAGTACGCTTCAAATACTTTTAATGCAGACACGTCTTTATTAACGCGATAATTTTATATCGCGATTATAAAACAAAAAAATGAAAAGCAAAAATTTTTCAAAACGGTCGTATCCTTTTTCAATTTTCGCAATTAAAATTAAAATACTCGCGTGTCGTGTTTGGCGTCAACGTCAAAGAAGATTACGGTAAGTTGAGGTTGATTTTAAAAAGGCATTTTCTTTGCTCTTATTTCTGCCGCACGAGCTGAGAGCCATAAAAATAAATATTATGAGGAAAACTCAATTTTATTGCTGTAGGACTTTACTTTAAAATAAATACCGACTCTAAACATCTTTAGATTTGTTATGTATACACATTTTCTTATCTTCCTTAATGCAAATGTGAGAAAAAAATGGTGTCACAATTATTATTTTTGGTTTATTTTAATCCTAAAGCACAAGTAAAAGTTTACAATTTTATTTCATTCCTTTCCTATTCTTATAATAAAAATGTAACTGATCGATGTCTGTACATTGAAGATATTTGAGTAAAACTATTATTGGGGGCCTTCATAAACGCAATAAAACCCAAAACAATTATTATTATAATTTTTGTCTGTTTATCTGTGTGTTTGTTACCGCTAATCTCAGATACAGCTTAACCGATTTGGGTGCGGTTTTCATTAATGTGTTGTGGTAAGCTTCACTTAACATTTAGTGTTTGTTTTATCTCAATTGATTTATAAATAAAAAAGTTATATCAATTTAACTGTGCTACGGCCATACTGATTCGACCCCACATACGCGGGAAAAGGGCAGGGAGATGATGTAGAGGTAATGAAGTATTAAGTAGGTTATATAATTTTGTTTAGGTAAAATTGCAGGGCGGGTGAAACCGTGGGGCACTACTAGTCTTTAATAATGTAATACAACTAAACAAGCAACGTTTTTAGATTTTAGAAGTTTGTGGTAGGATTTTAGCCCATCCTGATTTACAAAGCTTTGGGTGATTGCCATTTTTGGCAGCCGAATTGGCGCACAGATTATCATATTCTTTACACCCTAGGCATTGGCTGTATTTCGTTCGATTATGACCCAATGTACGTGTAGATAGAATACTAAATTTTCAATCTAGCAATGATATAATCCCTATCATAAAGTGTGGGATTATATCTTAGATTTGAGAACTCTTAGTGTCTTGTTTTGTACAAAATGGAGAGTCAGGGCGGCAAACCATTGCAACACTGTGACGATAATGAACTAACTATTAGTTACTTAAATAAAATACTGTCTCACATTCAGCAAAAGTTCGGAAGCAATCCGTTGTTGAGGCGTAAAATGTGTAAAGCTTATGCTCCATTAAAATCACACAACCTACAAGTGCAAGGCAAAGCGAACAATGAAAAATTCGCGCCGCGTTGTAAAAAAAAATACCTACCCAAATAGAACGAGCGGCAGCCGCCTCGGTTCCGTTACGCTATAAAAACCTACCCGAGCAAACTTCGTAATTCCGCTTCGTCCCAACCGATATAAAATATGAAACACCGAGCGAAATTCGGCCCGGACTCCCCGAGCGCCGGATCGCCAAGCTTCGGCAAGCTTCGACAACGATCGAGCAACTTCGTACCGACGTAGCGGCAGTCTCGTAGCCGCCTCCGAGCGTTTGCTACGCCGCGCGTTACGCGTAAAGTCAGGGAAACTCGGTGATTGTGTATTTTTTTTTGTGTTGTCGTTTGTGTGAAAGACTAAAAAACTTTAGTGGTATGAACCTGTGATGTGCTGTGGGACGTGTCGACGCCTCGCAAGTAAAGCTCGCCGGTTTGTTTGATGGTGTGGAAAAATGGTAACTTTCTTACTTGTTTTTGTAATGACGAAGGCGTGAAGCGTGAATAAGTTTTATGTTTATTTTTACATCCCCTAATTTTCTTTTCGTACTTTCCTTAAATAATCACATAGTGATGTCATTTTCATGTCTAAAAATAACTGGTAAGAGATACAAAATATTTTTATACTTTCATCGTCCGGGGATATTTTCAAGGCTCTTTCAGTTGAGCATAGAAATTTTGCCGCATGAACGCGTCTAGACCAGGCGTGTTGCATCCGCATTAGTCAGCGGCTTAAGGATCACGTTCAATTAAAGGATAATGCGTCGTAACTATATTCGGCTATCTTAATTTAAAATTATTAGATTTTTTTTTAATTTCTTACCAATTCATTTACTATACCAATTCATTTACATTAGAAATTTATAGAATAATTGTTAAATAATTAACTGTAATTAGAATAATTGAAATAAGGTAGCAATTGATTGGCAAATTAAAGGCCATTATTGTTAGGGCGCGCCAGTACTTTTTTTTAATTGCCCTAATACTGGTACGGTCGTATTGCTTTTATTAGGTAATTACTTGTTTACGGTTTTAAGGTTGTTCTTGTTTGACATATTTGTTTTATAAATGTCTAGTAAAAAATCTAGATTTACATATCATGGGTATGGAATCAAAACATATCCGAATTTACTAATTTAAGAAAATGTATTTTTTAATACTAAGATGTAAAATTAGGAACTATATTGAATACCAAGATATAAAATCTCTCTTGGTTGCTTCTCATTTAATAGTGATTGGTTCCTTGAGGTTTAATAAATGATTTAAAAAATATTTTTGAATCATGATTTTTCGGTGAACATGACGAACTTTGACATCTTGATAATTACAAAAGTATTTAGGTACTAAAATCTCATGCAATTTGCATTAAGATGACAGGAAATTACGCCATACAATTTTAGGTTATTGTGTTAAGCTGGTTTACATCATGCAGATTTTCATTGATTGGCGATTAACTTGGAAACCTCATCAAGCTGCGGTTGTCAATCCGTTTGCCGAATGCGGTTATTATGTCGAATCGTCTCCACTAAGGGTTTACTAGATAATACTACCCATAATTATGATGCTATATGCTAATACGATGGATAGTGTTAAAATTGTTATCGCCGCCATAATTTTGTTTGTAATAAACTTAAAATTATTTAGTTGTTATAATAAAGTATTTTAATTTTTTATTGCATCGTTATTTTTCTTTTTTATAAGCATCAAATCCTTAATTAACACAACAAAAATAATTTTTTTCTTAAATGGTTGGAAATAATATGTAATTATTTCATTAAATATATAAAGGGTTGGATATAGTTTACGTAACATAAATACTATGTAAATTTATATATACATATAATTCATAAAAAATATTCTATGTGTAGACATGGTTTTAAACAAGCCCCTTGATTTTGAGAGCAACAATAATTAAAACAATTGATAACAATTTCTTAAGTAATCTTATATACCGGAGTGGGAACATTTTCATCGTATGGAGCTTCAGCTAATGAACTACCAAACACTGCTCATTAGAAAGAAAGAATAAAAGCGATTTAGTAGTGATTACGTCAACGCGTCTAAGTATTCTTAGACCCACTTAAATAAAGAAACAAAATGAACGTGGACTCTATAAACGATGTCGCCCCTACCGTCTCTCCCTGGGTCTTTTTTTCTAACTAAAGATGTGCTATTTTCAACCTTATTAGCTAACGTTAAAGGTTTAAAGTTAATCGTATTGTAGACCAGCTTGGTAGCGCATTAAATACAATGCTTTTTGAGATCGCGGCATCATAAATTGGTTGGTTTTATTTTCTAGTTTTCATAAACTCTCATAAAAGTATCATTTTCATAAAAACATAAGCATCAGGCCCCTGACCTAGAGGTCAGGCACAGATTACATATTCGACATTACCGCAAACTTTCGCGCTTTTACCTTCAATGTTAATTATCCTACATGCTTTTCGGTTACGGGAACTCCTAATACAGTCAGTATTCTTTTGCATTAGTAGTTTTTAACCGTTCACATCCTTATGGCCTTCTGTTTAGAGATTTATAGATCAGGCGTAAATTAATATAACAAAATTTCATAAAATCTCGGCGTTTTTTGTACAACATCTTGTTTCATTTTAAAACAAAATGAGCCTTTATGATCTTCTATGTTGTCGAAAATACGCCTTATCTGTCGGACCAATTGCGTTGGTGTTAAGAAATATCTATAAAAAGGCGAATCTATAAAAAGGTAAAGCCTTTTGAGATGTAAAATGCCATGTTCATCACTCAAAGTGAATGAGAAAGTACCAAAACTGGCAATTGTGAACTGAACAAATTATTCACAATTTAACTTACCATTATCAGTTTTTAAACTGTCAGTCAAATTGTGAAATTATATTTTGCTTAATTACGTTAAAGTTTAAGTTAGAATGCAAGCAATAGGTTAGGACCTGTTGTCACATATACATAAAATTACTATCTTAAAAAATGTGTCAGATCAAAGAAAAAATACATGCGTAGTGGTTGGTTACGTTTGACATGCTACGTCAAACTGTCATTCGCTTAGTCATCAATTTGTTAACAGTTTATTATATTCCTGATTAGATTATAAACTGACGAAGGCATAGTTCATAATCCACGATGGTGCTAGATATAATAATTCGTTTGTAAATTTAATTAATCTCCGTATAACGCTTTTGTTTATATAATAAAGGATTTGTGGAGCTCTCAGAATGAGTCTATTGAATATGCTTAATTGGATATATACATATTTCGTGTGAAGTTACGTTATACTGAATTGAGAGACGGAAGCCCCCGAGCGGACATTTAATCTCTCGGACGAGCGAAGCTTTGCATTTAATTAGCAAAAACAATGGAAACCCGCGACTCGCAAAGAAGTTGAAAGACGGAAGCTTCTACTTTGTAACGGTCACTGTGTTAATATTTTTTGTGATTTAATTATGTTCCCTATTAAATTACTGGGCGACATTCTTTTGGTGCTATCTCAAATTCTTACTGTGGCTTAAAATTTATCGATTTACAGTTCCACACGACGATCATATCGGTTAATATTAAAAAGAGAAATTACTTTAGTTTACTAGTAGAAGTGAGGGGCGCTTGGTCCATCCCAAGCCCAAAAATCTGGATCAGATCGGAATCGGGCGACTGGAAGTCGTTGGATGCGATAAGCGGGGGATTGCATACTGTGGAAGGCATTGTCGAAGGCTTATATCCAACGGTGGATTGATATAGGCGGATGATGGTGATAATGACATTGTCAAATTAAATAAAATGTTCCTCCTAATGAACTTTAATTTATTTTTTTATGTTAGAAGTTTGCAATCGAGCAAGCGGATAACCTGATGTTATGTGAGCGCTACCCATAGACATCCGCAACAAGCGAATGTGTTGCGGATGCGTTGCCTACCTTTAAGGGACAGAGGAGTGGATAGACAGGAAAAAGAATTTTTATCCATTAACTGAATACTAACGACATAGTATGTGAACTCGTTTAACTAAAAATTTGATCGAGACTTTTTGATTGGGGCCGATATCCGGTTACGAAGAACGTAAGCCAGTTCGGAAATTGGATTGGAAGCTTAATGAGACAGCCTGTAGCGAAATAACTACGTGTTAAAGATTTTTTTTATGTCACGAAAAGGTTTTCAATTGATAATAAGCAAATGTAACCATGAGAGACATTTAAATTTAATAAAGGTTTTTTTAATGATAGAGCTTCGTCGATAATGGTCGGTATAGGTTCACCTTGGACGATCCTTACCAGTGCTTCTCACTTTTGGAACAGAAATCTTCTCAATTATCTTTCATTCATCATTTCAAAATACCCAAACACCGAAGCATACCTTTTATAGTCACAATGACTTCTTTAAGCCATAGTGTTCCTTTGCAACTATTATACCCAGAAGCGAATGGAAAGATCTCCTATTGGTTTAATAAGAATGATGTCGGAGTACTGTGGTTCAACCAGGAATTGTCGTTTACCATTGGCCGTGCTCAAACTCAGTGTTATTGTACTTCACTGAGAAGGTTACAATGGATAGTTTCGCACAGCTTTTTCTTTCTAATAAAATAATACATACTAGTGATCCGCCCCGGCTTCGCATGAAGAGCCCTCTCGGAATAGGGAACATATATACACGCAACACCTTTTACGTGTACCTGTAAAAAAAAAATATTCCATGCGAACTGTATATTTTTCCGGGATACAAAATAGCCTATGCGTTATTCCAGACTATAATCTATCTCTGTACCAAATTTCATCCAGATCAATTTAGCCGTTTTTGCGTGCAAGAGTAACAAACATCCATACATACAAACTTTCGCATATTAGTATATAGATTATACCCATATCGGAGACCCTTTGCTCGAAATCATTTCAATAAAAGATAGAAGATGACTTGAATAGTAAGGTGATCCCTCACATTAAGTGTGTCAAAATCGGTCTACATAAATACGCCAACTATATGTATATGTTGTATACATACATACATAGATGGCACTATTTTGATTTGAAATAGAAAAATGGTAACGCTGCGGCTGTAAATAAGAATAATGTGCCATAAATATGGAATCCACCGTAGCGTAACGCAGAAGAATGTCGGCTTGTAGGCAACACGATATTATTTCTCGCAATATGTGCCTCGAATTGCAATATTTCTTTATAAAGACATGTAGAAAGGTAACGATGTGTACTTGTTTGTGTTCAAAGGAAATAATAACTCTAAAAATGCATAGAACCGACATTATTTCACATCTCTTGCGATTTTTCCATGCTACTGTACTCAGAGGTAGGTTTTCTTACCTGATATAAGGGACTTAAGAAAATCTTTAAATCTGTAATGTAGGTCGAAATGGCTCATTTGTGCAACAAATCTTGTCGTTGCGAGCTCTATAACGACAAAAAGGTTGTTATACATTTTATTTTACATCATATCTTTATCAGATCACAGAAGACAGACGTGAATTAGTAGTATTCTGCGTTTCATCTGACGACTTTGATGCCGGAGGCCCAATTCTAGCCCTTTCGCCTGTTCTATCCTTTTCTAATAAGGAAAGGATAGGAGAGGAGGTGACGCGCGAGAGGACGAATAGGAAAAGGCAACATCTTTTTTATCCTTTCCTTCTCTGTCCATTGAAGGTAGGCAACTTAATATCAGATGAACTGCTTGCTCGTTTGCTACCTTCTTCCATTAAAATACCTTCTTCCCTAAAAGAAATAATATAAATGATACCCATTATGGTGGGTAGGTAACACGGGTAGATAGCAGTAGGTAATAAACATTAAGCCTTGTTTATCATCTTCTAGTATAAAAATATTTAGATAATTCCTAAAACTTATACTGTAGGCTACAAGGTTTGTCAAAATAGCACAGGTTTTAATACAGCATGCTCCTGCTAATCGTCATCTTCGTGTCGTGTTCCCATTTTATGTAGGGTTGGCACAACAACATATTTTCATGTTCCAAAACGTTCTATTATCCGTCATTTCAGCAGTCACTCTTTTCACGCAATCTATTAATCTTTTCATTGGCCTAATACCATTCAATTTAAAATCAATCCACTAAAAATACCTACAATACAAAGTATACTAGAAATGCACACGTCACTGTTCCATCAAATTAATAAATATTTGAACAAAGGAAAAAACTGGAAGAGTTGAGATTGTCTGAAACAATGGTTGAAGTATACGCTTCATGACGACAAAGATTTTTGTTTCTCATAACTCAACAACCGTATCTCAGACAACAGCACGAATGATTAAAGTGGAATTGTAATGAACAGTTAGTTAGTATGCGAAGCACGACGTCCCATTGCGAATCTAAAGAGAACGTGTGTGGATAATGCATAAACTTTCATTCTGAATTATAAAGTTTAATGGAATTTAATCACCTTTATTATATTTAAGAGTAGTATAGTATAGTATAAGGACTTGTGGGGCGTTGTCGCACTGCCGCACAGCCCTTTTTCTTTTTTTAAACAAAAAATCAGCATTTTTAGTACGTTTTCCCACTACAGGGACACCGGCCTCTTCTCTGAGGGAGGGAAAACTAATTTTCTTCAAATAAATAATAATTTAAGAACATTATTTAGTGTCAAATAGGCCGTAAAAAACTATAGCCAAAACCTATTGCAGTAGGGTTCGCCACAGTACAGCCATAGTCGTACCACCAACCCACATAAAAAGAAGTGGAGAAGTGAAAAAGAGCAGGGAGAAGATTTCATGTCAAATAGCTTTACAACACTAATTCTAATATGTACTAAAATTGTTTGTGAAGAAGGTTTCTTTGTAAGGGGAAAACTTTAAAACTATTGAACTGATTTTTTTTCCATTAGACATCTTTATTATCGTATCGAAGTTGTATTTAATTAAACCTGAATTTCATCGGGACGAGGGAGGGAGTTGAGTATTAACTTACGAGTATGTTTTACTAATGTGCACCCACACCGCAGTTACTTTTTGCGAAGCAACGTTTCCAAGTGTTAGTGGGCAACGTATGATAACAAAAAGTTATTTGTATTAAACAATCAGTCGCAAAAGTTGAAGAATGTTATATAATACGTGTTGCATTCTGTTGCTCCACAAAAAGTAAGTGCGGTGTGGATGCACCTTAACAGATTAAATCCATTCAGCATTATTACTTTTTGTTTGATCATCCATTAAGTGAAATTTTATTTGAAATATTAATGTAAAATTATTTAACTAATATTATTTTTTTCTGTAGTGTAACAATATTAATGAAAATATATTTGTAGATTACAATTAAATTATTTCGATTATTTTATTTCTAGATATGCTATTTTATTATTATATTACTTCGTAATATTACATTTGTTATATTGAATAACAAACGTAAAATATGGAAATATTACCATTGGCAACGATATTTCAGGGATACAAATTTCTTTTACTCGTGTGGTTCATTCCTTTTGTCTTGATCACACTGTCTATGAAGAAATGCCAATAGTTTTCCTTATAGCTGACTTTCTACACAACACGCTGAAGGTTACTAAATGTATTAACATCTGCGACATAACGTTCATATCAACACATACTTCAAATCTATTCTTAGCTTAGGTTTACGTTAAGATTTTTAATGTTATTGTGACAAACATCAATTTGATGCTTCACTATTTTCCAATATTTGGGCCAAACATACAAGTATCAAACTTGCATGCCTAGCCCCCATATCTTTGTAAATACTTAGACATTTAACTGATATTTGTGACAATCATAACATGTTTAAGAATATTGCGATGTGCGTGTGTGAAATCTGGCATCTTTAAAGTTAACAAAAATAAAATTTATACAGATAATATTATAAATCACTTAAACTTAAATTAAGTTTACTGAACTATGGTCGGATTGTCGCTATGCTTACTAACAACATACGAAATTCGTATAGTAAATCGGTTACATACATTATGTTTTCTTTGCAAACATATATTTTCTGGAAAACATGTTCAAATTGTTATTTTGTTTGAAATGCATATAGTATAAAATAACATATCCCTTATAATAAAATTAAAATTATCACTGGTAATTGTAGTCTGTAATTACGTAAACAATAAAAAGTAAAACTGTCTCATAAAGAGTCATTGGGCCCATACAGGCGTCAGGCCTGACACCGTATCTCACAATAGTCGCAATTTACCTTTATAGTATTGTTATTTATCTCTTCCCTTTGAGGCACACTGTGCAGTGAGGCGAGAGATATTTGTTTTGCTAGGAGGTAAATAATTTCCACCAAAAACATCCAAATAATTCTGACAAGTAATGAAAATATATGTACCAAATTAAAACAATTGTAATTAGTAATGCGTTCCTGATATTAACAGTGGTAGAGCAACAACAACATCTGTTGCACGAATGGGCCGTCTCGACCGGTGAATTACTCCCAGAAAACAAGCTTGAAATAGAAGTATTTTGCGTTTCATCCGATAAGTGAGGTGCCGGAGGCCTAATTTCAGTCCTCTTCCCCTTCCCACCCTTTTTTCATAAGGATAAGATGGGAACGGGAAAATGATTGGGCGGGGAGGGGGTTAACAGGGAAAAGGAAATATCCTTATTCCTGTTTATGCCTCCTCTGCCCTCTTAAGGTAGTCAACGCATCTGCAACACATTTGTTTGTTGCGGATGTCTACGGGTAGCGCTAACTTAACATAAACTAAGCAGCATCTCTCAAATTTTAGTTTTGATTATGTCATTGCAACTATTTGTAGGCGTTTTTTCGATCCCTTCTTCGGGTGTAATCCTTTATTGAAGATTGCTAATACTACCAGACGTACAGTATTTGGCAAGATAAGTACCATGAACACTTTTCTTATCTGTTACTTATCAGATATTTTCTGTGGGAACAAAGCATCATTCTCCAGAAAATGCTGAGATTATTCCTTGTCCAATAACTCTTACGATTTATTAAATAAACTTAGGATATAAAAATTAAAATGCTATTGAAGCTAATAAGACTGCCATTCTAGTGGAAAAGAGATTATCTTTGCCGTTCACGTGTGAAAAGAATTAAAGTGTACGAAATAGATTCGGGAATTACAAGCAAAGGTGTTATACAGGTCGGCAATCCAATATAACCCAATTCTGATATATACGGCCCGATGCGACCTCTCACATTTCTACGTGACGACATACGGTCTATATGATTTTTTCCTCACATTTAGTTTCGAACAGATCGATGCGGGATTTTGTAATATGTTACCGCTTTCATCCATACCTCACTGACATTGAATCTTGTTCTTACTTAAATATTCTATCAAAGATTTCGTTGTACCTTTTACATCAATAACTTAGTAAAATTATTACGTAAATAAGATTCTATATGTCAAACGAAGCGCCCATCGCCGAAAATCTTCGAGCAAACTGTTCAAGGGTACGGACTGCGAAATATGCACAACATCATCGTGGGTTTAAATCCGATATTCGACTATTGTCGTAAACCATTTTTAACCCAGTTTAAGATTGCTTGGAATAGTTAAAAGAAATATTAGTAAATTATTTCGGTAACGTACTAGTGCCTAATGCCCGAAGAGGGTTGGCGTCATGCAGGCGGTCAGTCGGTAAAAAACTATAGCCAAAACCTAACACAGTATGGACTACGGTCATAATGTGACGAGCCCATAGTAAAAAAAGGCAGGGAGAACAAGAATAAAATGATTGTATGTTTAAAATTAGAATAATAGTTACAGCAAATTTGATTGTTGATTGGTTGATCGCCGTCGATCTGGTCGAGATTGCCAAGTTTATTCCTTATTTCTGGTTTTTGATTGACTCGTTATGAATAAAAGAATGATAAAATTAATCGATATGTCCACCTTTCCAGTAATTCGTTACTGTGATATACCTCAATATTTATTTTTATTCTTTGTCATAAAATAAGTGACGATCGTTGCGTTGATAAATGTTTTATTCAAGGCTTTTGTAAATAGCAAGCTTTACGTATACGCGGTTTTTATTCATACAATTAATTACAATAGTGAACTTGTGCTGATCATTGTTCTTAATTTTGTACAAATATTGCCTGAAGATTATACGTGATATTTGTCATTGCGGTTCTCGTTTCATCTTGCTCAATTTATCGATATTTACTGGGTGCAGATTTAGCATAAATGTTTTTATGCTGAGCCACAATTTTTGGACACAATTGTTTCAATGGTTTCCGAAACTTTACCGGTGTGAATAAAACAAAAACTGTACAAAATATTAAAATCCGTGCAGATGTAGAGATAAAAGCGTACAGAGTAATTTTATTTTTTCGTTATAACAAAAAGCTGCACCGTGTTCAGTTTTAGAAGTAGACATTTTTAAATCTAATCTGCACTACGCTCTGTTGTAATCTCGTAGCTTTAAGAACTAGAGTTCATTCCTTACTCGAAATATAATTATTATGTCATGTTCTTGATCACAATTTTGTTTTCAGTTCTGTTCAATTTATGGTAAATAGTTTTACTTTAAACTAAGGCTTTCCTACACTGTTATTCCATCCCATATGCATTATTTAGTAAGATCCCCGTCTTCTCAATCTCTAAAGAAAATGATGAACTTAAATGCTGAAATTATTTTTTTTCTTTTATTAAAAATATTAGTAGATCATTGAAATAATTAACTAATATTTCTTTTAACCATTCCAACTAAGCTTAAAAGCTTGTGCTAGGATATGGTTCACGACATTAGTCGAATGGCGGAATCGAACCCACGACCCGAAGATCGTCAGTCCTTACCCTTAACTCTTGGGCTATGGATGCTTCTTGATGCTATTATAATCATGATATTTAATTATTGTGCCTATAGATGTGGTGCAAACTTTTCCTGTGTCTTTATATTGTGTAACTTCACTTAAAATCGATGAAATGAAAAAAAATTATAGAACAATCTCTCCGATCAATTTCTCGCAGAATCTTGTAATAATTTAAAATAATTACATAGTGTAGGAGCGTCGAGTACACTCCAATGGACAATGTACGACGTTTGACGTTAATGGAAGTAAAAAGTAGTACTTTTTTTTGGCAGCAAGCCAATTCTATGAAGCGGCAAGTCAGACGGCTCGTGAAGGGGAAGTATAAAAAGCTCTGACAGTTGTGTTGTTTTTCGATGATTAAAAATTTTCCGACTCTGGAATGATTAGCGTAGTTATTAAGTTAGATTATTCTTTATTTTGAATTGAGACAATAGACATTAAATTGCCATTAAAATAAAAATAAAATTGTTTCACAATTATTCGTATAATATTTTTCCGCTTCTTGAAATATGTTTTCATACAGGATAAGGGTCTCTGCTGTCATATTTGTTATTTTTCTTCATAAGAGTCATGAGAGTGTGCACCAATTAGTATATCTGTTCACTCCAATTATGTTAAGAGATATAAATAAAAAGAATGAAAAAACAAATCAAAGAATGTGACAATACATTAAAAAATGAAAAAAATGGGGCGAACAACACATTACCCATTTTTAAGGAATTTCGTAAACATAACGTTTAAATATTCGTCCATATACCAAGAGTTTATTTATTTTGTAATTTGTTTTATTTAATTAAAAAAAACTGTTTTAATTTTCTCAATTAGAAGGTCTGAGATAAACAAATCATAATTAAAATTGTCTTGTAGCACTTGTATATTAGTAGACTTGAACTAGTGAATAGGATTTTCGAAATTTCATTAACAAAATTCATCGCCATTCAAAATTTACCCACGTGTTGACCAAATAGGAAATACTAGCTGCAAATACCCGATTCACTAGGTTTTTTCTTTTAATTATTGATACATACATACATACATTTTAAACTCCCGTATGCCTACAGTAACTGTAGTGACACGTGGGAATTGAAGCTACAACCACCCACAATCACAGTTGCTCTGTGAGGTGTACTTTTGGCTAAAAATTTAAATATAGGGACACATTAATTTTTATGTAATATTAGGTAATTAGCTAAAACCGGTTGTAACCGGTTAATCTAACTTCTATAATACCAGACCATCAACTTATTACTTTATAAATATGTGTTGATTTCATCGACATAATGAATACAATTTGAACGGTCACACAATTGAAAACCTATACAATACATCGTGTTACGCGCTGTGTATTTGAGTTTTATCTTGATTCCCTCCAACAGAAAACATTGATTCGTAAGTCGATAGTAATAAAGGCTAGATCGGCGTAACAAATAATATTTTTCTGATTTAATGGACGTGGATTAATATTGTTTATTAAGTTGGACCTTGTTCTTACCATTCAACCCTCGATTGAGGCCAAGGGCATATGGTTTCCTCTTTCACAGACCCTCCTAAAAATGTGTTACCGATTTTATTTTAGGGTAACATTTATATTTTATTTGTTTTACGTTCTTTTTTACTGCCTTTACTTTACTACTCAATGTAACAACTTATCAACTTTTCACCATATTAGTGGATTTTTTTCTATAGTTTTTAAATAGGCCCTTTGTACTGTTATTTTGAGCCTGTTTCCATTACCAAACGTTTGAATATTAATTGTAATGGGCGACATAGACTAACGAAGTCTCTTTATTATGAAGTAGCTGTGTGGACCGGCCTTGTTTTTTTAACCGACTTCACAAAGGAGGAGGTGATCAATTCGTGTATATGTTTTTTTTTTATGTTTGTTACTTTAGAACTCCGCTCATGTGAACCGATTTCGATGATTCTTTTTTTGTTCGAGAGCTAATGTTTGTCGATTGGTCCTATTTTTTTTAGTCAATATCCGACCTGTAGTTTTTGAGTTATTCTTAATAATGCATAATATGACAACGTTGAACTTTACTTTCTTGGCTTACGTAGGCTAAACTATAGGACTTACATTAAAATGATGTATGAAATAATTGTAGCTCTTTATATAAGCCAAATAAAAGTCCGCTATGACATATATCTATCTTCTATAGTTGTCTCATAATAACCATTTTTATCAAGAATTTTAGGAAACATTAATTAAAACGCACTCGATACTTACTACGCGATTATTCGTGTTCGGTATAAATCCTTATCCATTTAAATATCTTAGTTATCAAGAGAATTTAATGTAGATTATAATTGTTCCTTGAACTATATCATTCTGACCAATAGTTTAAAAGATATCAAAAGTTTAAACTACAAAGTAAGAAAAAACTCCACTAAAAATCGTGAACAAAAAAACTTTTAAACAAAACCGACTTCAAAAAACTATATTCAAAACAAGAAATGCACTTAAAAGTATAAAATAATTTTACGCAATTAAACATAAGAATCAATTCTTAATTATATTTATTTTTGGAGTCGGTGTCAGCGTCAGCTAAGGAAATACCAATATACGAGGATGCCTTAAGAAAACATTTTACAAATGAACTTTATACTATACTAGTGACACGCCCTGGCTTCGCCTGGGTACCACTAAATATGTTCATCCGATCGCTACTAAACACAGCTGACACCGACTCCAAAAAGAAATACGATTAAGAATTCATTCTTATGTAAAATTATTTTATACTCTTAAGTGCATTTCTTGTTTTTGAATATAGTTTTTATAGTCGGTTTTGTTTTTGTTTAAGAGTTTTTATATTGTCGCGTTGTTTCGCAATAGATATTTATTATTCGGTTAATACCTGGATGGCCGTCGGTATTTTTATTACCCTTTTTTATTTTCTAGCTAGATCGATTTAGCTTAGATCAGATAAATACCGTCAATTGTTAATGATGTTTCGCACAAACGCCTTATCTAACGTAATTCGTAATCGATACCAAGGAAGTTTTCCTGAAAGTACCAATGATACGGGCTGTTAAGTACTTATCTAAACACGCCAACATTTGCAAGTTGCTTAAACATTTGCCTCATTTGAAACCTTAGCCTTGAGTTCTCACTTATATAGTCACAGGTTATAGTAATAAGCACTTGACTATACCATAACATTTTTTTACAATAGTAGGTGGCAAACGAGCAAGCGGTTCACCCAATATCAAGTAATTGTTACCCATGAGCATCTGCAACAAGCTAATGAGCTGCATACGTGTTGCTTATATATATGGATAGAGAAGGATAAAAGAGGATAAGACAACAGGTATTTCATTCTCCTATTCATCCCCTCCACCGTCAAGTCCTCTTCCCCTTCTCATCCTTTCCTTATTAGCAAAGGATGTGAAGGGAAACAGGACTAGAATTAGGCCTCTAGTACCTCACTTATTTTGACAAAATACAGAAGACTACTACACGCCTATCTTCTGTGCGGTCGAGGTATTTTACCGGGCGAGCAGTCCCATTCGTGTAAAAGATGTTGTTGCAGGGTCCACCACTCTAAAAAACATACCATCTCATAACTTAGTTAACCTATCTCCAGATTCATCAATACTATAACCGTGTAGAAATAACTCTTGGAACGTCGACATTATCATCTTTAATTAAACATTTTATTAGAAATAATTCTAATTGAATTTTTAAAGTTATTTATTTATTTATTGAGTATCTTATGAGAAAAATCAAAAATAATTCTCTAAATTTTTATACTAAAATTGTTTTG
>JWHW01026358.1:123052-144166 GCA_000931545.1 Papilio glaucus
TCAAAACTTGTCGGTACCAATACCGGAAAACGCGGACGTGAGTAGATCCGTTTTATAGACAGTTAAGAATGTCTCACGAAAGGATATTGTATACAATGGTATAGAATAATCAACAGATGACAAATTCATGCATTATGAAGTTAGGTAACATATTTACCATGGCGTGACTCTGAAGGATAAGTTAAGAAATAACGTTGTAATAGGACGTTATTACTAAAATATAGATAAAAGGATAAATGAAAAACAACAGTGGTAGTAGTTTAACAGTGGTAGAGTTCACAACAACCACATCTGATGCACGAATGGGCCGGCTCGACCGGTGAAAAACCAGGACCTCACAGAAAACAGGCGAAGTAGAAGTATTCTGCGTTTCGTTTGATAAGTGAGGTGCTGTAGGTCAAATTTTGGTCCTCTTCTCTTTCCCATCCTTTCCTTATAAGTATAGGATGGAACCCTTCCTAAAGAGGAAGAGGACCGGACGGGGAGGAGTCACGGATAAATGTGCAAAAGGAATATATCCTATTGCCTGTCTATCCCCTACTCTATCCATTAAAGGTAGGCCGTGGATGATAATGATGATTTAATGGATGAAACGCGTTGCATTAACGACTCAATTGTGTGTTGCAGATGCCTATGGGTAGCGGTAACTTAGCATCGGGTGACCCACTTTCTCGTTTGTCACCTATTTCCATTAAAAAGAACAGTAACATGTAAATTATAATACAAAAATCGGTAGTAGTGTTTGTTGGGAAACGATGAGTGACATAATATATGTATCTTCCTACAGAGATATGTGGTTATGGACGAGGCGAGAGAGTTATGCCAGGACAGTGTGAACTTAGAAGCCTCTGCCTACACTAGATACGAGCGTAAGCGTTTTTTCATATTAACCACGCTTCGATAGTTATATAAAACACATCAGTAGGTCTAAAATTATATTATGCAATTAAATTTAAATTAAAATTTTTAACATAATAGTGATGTTTTAAGGTAACCCCTATCTAAACAGTCTGGGACGTGGCTCTTAGTTTTACATCGCAATGTTATTGCAAGCCTCTAACAATATTATCTATGTTAAAACTACGATAACAAAAGCGCAACTAACCAAACACTATTTCATTTAGGTACATACGAGATTTATGTATTTCGCAATCGTCACTAGGTAAACAATGCTTTTAGCATTGTGTAGAAAAGAGACCAAATCGTTGCCATGTACAAAATCGCAATCGACAATGTCACTTCACAGAGCATCACCAGGAGGGAACAAAATTATAAGAGCATGAAGGTGGGTTAGGAATGACGACATGACGCACAGAGAGTGAGAGAGAAAGGAAAGGGGAGGAAAATGAGATGAAAAGTAGAAGGGGAAGGATATGAGGCCTGCGGCTTTTCATATCTCAAAACTCAGGAGAGAAGTAAAGCTTCAACCCTTTGTACCATAAAGTTGTTGAGTACCACGGGAAGTATTTCGGACGAATTGGTCCATGAAGGATCAACTGTCGCTGTTGACTCTACCAAAGTAAAAGGATACCAACCCTTGTCATATTCTTAGCATTTTCAGGGTCCCATATCCAAAGGGTAAGACGGAACCCTATTACTAAGACTTCGCTGTCCGCCCGTCTGTCTGTCTTTCCGTCACCAAGCTGTATCTCATGAATCGTGATAGTAGTAGTAGACAGTTGAAGTTTTCTTAGATGATGTATTTCCGTTGCTTCTATAACAACAAATACTTAAAAACAGAATAAAATAAAAATTTGGGGGTCCGCCCAAACAACAAACGTAAACGTTTTTATAGATAATGGTACGGAACCCTTCGTGCGCGAGTTCGAGTCGCACTTAGCCAGTTTGTTTTAAATATTGGCTTATATTATAATATTTACACGACAAAGTAAATGACTTTTGTTCCAGCTGGATATGATGTGAAATTATTTTCCTTTGTTGTGTTAAATCAGGTCGGATGTAAAAAGTTGATTGTGGCACCGCAGGCGTTTCAACAACCAGAAAAGCATTCTTTTTATTTTATATTTACAATATTGAACATGTGATAAGGACATTCAACTACGCAAAAAATATAATTTTATACTGGAATTAGTTTTGTAAATATATTTATGTTGTGAAAAAAAAATGTAACAACATTGGATAAGTCAAAGTAACAAAATGACCAGACTACATCATGGTATGTGCCTAATCAGCGACCAAAATAGTAAAAGAACCGATGACAATAACTTTTGTACTTTAAGGTCGACTCGAGCAAAGAATTATCGAAATAGAGAAGAATACAACCATGAAGGAAATGTCTTCGTTCACCTGATGAGTGAAATTCTGAAAAAAAAAACATTCACACAAGCTACTTAATACTAACAAAGTGAATAAACTCAGCCATAAAATATAATTTTATGTACTGTTACATAATAAATAAAATCAACGATATAAATTGCAAATTTATACGTAAACTCCAGATACATTCATTGTATAATGCTCGTTGTCTTGAATAATTCTTGGGATATTATCAAAATAAAGGATAATGTAAATTGTTAGGATTATCTTTAAAGCTTTTGTTTGTATTTTATAGTATTCATTTGGTTAAAATCGGATAAGATTTAATGCATACATTGCTAAGGAAGAAATAAAAAATACCAGTAGTAGTGATAAATGAAACCAAATATACAAAAACCTAAGAACAAATCTTAAAAATAAAATTACTTGGCTTGTACTGTTTCAACTATTGTTTTGCTTTGTTCATTTAATGTAACTTCCGACCAGTTTCGCTATGCGCTGTCTTCAGGGAATTCTACTGAAGATACTGTAGTGGGAAACCTTACATGTGGTTAAATTCAACATCTAAGATAATGGTAAAGTTTTACTTGATATAACAAATACCACTTAAAATTAAGTTTAAATTTTAAAGTTAAGATAACTTGCATTTTGTCTATGAGTTGAATACACGTTGACTAGTTAATTATTACGCAATAACGTATTTACTATACTGGCTGTTGTTCGTGGCTTTACACTATATTCGTCGTCGTATTCGTATTCGTTATTTACCTTAATGGCTGAAAATTTCTGTTACTTAATTTCCCCCACAATAACTTGGAATCAAAGGCAAATTTAAAAACGTTGTTGTGGTTTCCATGGTTACGATATGTCCTGAAAAAAATTGTGTGCATTTCTTAAAGCGTAACAAAAAAAACTGACTTTCACTGCTATGCACTCAAATGCTACGTTAACAGTGGTAGAGCCTGCAAGATCAACATCTGTTTCACCAATGGGCCGGCTTGACCGGTGAAATACCATGAGCTCACAGAAAAGTAGAAGAAGAAGTAGTATTTTGCGTTTAGACAGATGAGTGAGGTACCGGAGGCCTGGAAAAGGGAAGAGGATTGGACTGGGCGGGTATTAATGTGGAAAAGGAAATATACTTTTTCCACAACGCATCTCCAACTCATTAACTTATTGTAAATGCCAATGGGTAGCTAGCGGTCACTTAGCATCAGGTGATCCGCTTGCTCCTTCGCCACCTTCTTCCATTAAAAAAAATGTATCTTAACAATAAATACGTTTTTATAAAGGTTTTTAAAATTGTCTCATATTTTTAAAAGACTATCATTCACTTTAGAAGTTATACTACATTAAAAGAATACCCACCTTCACTAAAATAATATGTAACACTGAAACAGTATATTGTAACTAAATTAAGTCGTGACGTATCTCGGTGCGCGTTTCCGTTGTTGTTCCTTCCGACACGACTTTGTTGTACGCATAATAATTACAAAGTTGTATGTTGAGCAATATATTATCTGTGATAAACTAAAGAACAGTTAAATACACTTAACATAAATTAACATTTAAGTTTATTTTACAAATTCTTATTAATCTAAAGCGATTCCTAAAAGTAGTTATTCCCTCAGATAGTTTATTTTGCTTTTTTCCGATTTATGTGGGGTCGGCAGAGTATGACCGAAGTACAAGGTTTTCGCTACAGTTATTTTACGACAGGCCGCCTGCGTCACGCTAACTCTTCCTCGGGTATAGAGATCCTTAGAACGTATGATAATTAAATACATTGGTTAAATGTTATATAAGAGGCACCTCACCAGGTTTTCCACCATCGTAAAAGGTCGCCTTCTATTACAGAATATTACAGTGGGTACGGCTTCTTTACACGTATATGACGACACCGCTATCTTTTGTTTTGAAGCAGCAAGTGCATCCAACAAAACAAAGGCTTTAGTAGTTTGCTGTTTTTTTAAAGAAGAGCTTTTTCACCTATACTTATACTTTTCATTCCTACTATGCCCCTCTACACAACGCTAAGCCCTGTGAAACGAAACTGTGCTCAAAATGTTTGATGTGATTTTGACGTAAACTATTTGTGCCCATTTGAGGTGGCATATACCTGATTATATCCATATCTATACAGCTGTCTCCGGAATAAAATGGGACGAGGGTATCTGTATTTACATAAACATGGTGCTATTATATCCTCCACCCTTTCAATGTCAAGATAGCACGCCCGAGGACATAATAACTACAAAATTAAAATATTTTAGATATACTAATAATTCATGAAATCATTATATCACCAGTATTTGAGGTCAGTCAAAACAACTGGATCCAGGACAATGAAATGACACACGATTTCCTTTTATAACATGGGTGAAAACAAGAAAAAATGTTTGTATTATCCAAATGCAGAAACTTATGGCGGGCTTACACTTACGAGTTTTTGACCTAACTGTAGACAGCTCGCCTTTTGTACTCGCATGTTAATTTTTACAACACTGCAGTTTCTCGCAGACCGTCTTGAGCGACTCGCAACGTGTTACCAGCAGCGTCATAACCCGCGCGAGACGAGCAAGGGTCGCGGTCTTTGGAATGGGGTAGGGGTAGCCATAGGCAAAGTGTCTGCGTCCGAAAGGTATATTCAAGTTAAAACACTGCAGTTACTCGCAGACCGTCTTGGGCAACTCGCAATGTGTAACCAGCAGCGTCATAACCCGCGCGAAGTGAGCAAGGGTCGCGGTCTTCGGAATGGGGTAGGGGTAGCCATAGGCAAAGTTTCTGCGTTAGAATGGTATATTCAATACGCAAAGTTTGTGTTTATGTAAGCTATGTAAGAGATGAAATAGTTTTGTATATAACCACTCGACAACTGTTATAATAACGTACAGTTTAGATAATCGCTACATTTTAATAGTTAATTCACACTTTTTACAAAATAATTCATTAAAAAATCGTAGTGTTATTCTTTTTGATGTCATATATTTTAACTAATTTAGGGCAAAGTCGCGGCCTTTAATAAATATAAAATTATTTTATTAAAACTTATTTACATTCAAGTTATATGTTTTTAAGTGATACTCATTAGCAAATGAAATTTATTTTTCACTTTCGTCATGTAATTTAATATTCAATTAAGTAATACATTGAACAGTTATTATTAGCTTACTAACAAATGTATTCTTCCAAAGAGTAGATTACTTGTTAGTAGGAGCGACAGGAAATACTACATCTTCATACAGCACATGTTACGTACGTTATTTAAAAATATTCGACATTATAGAGAAATTTCGACATAAAATGTAACGAGAAAATATTCTATATTCGGCAAACAAATTTTCCTACTGCAATTTTATTCTGGAAACTTCTGAAAGTAAACAGAACGCGCACAACTTTGAAACTGTCGGTGCCTTTTATACATCTGCCGAATGATTACTCGAACGTATTTCTTGCGTAGACTTTGAGTACATTTTCCGCAAAATAAGTTATCAAATATTTTTATTTTGGACATTGGAACAAAAATCGTATTTCTACAGTAGGTTTTTGATCGTATTTATTTAATTATGAGGTGTGAAGTATAATAAATACGTTACTTAATAGTTAATCACAATTCCTCACTGAGTTATGTCATCAGTGAACACTGCAGAGCCACACCACCATGATCTCCACTAAAGCGCAGTTTTCACGTAATATCCTTGCACATTTGCACATTTGCACATTTGATCTGTCTTTATCTATATTTCCACACCAACACGACTTAGTCTCCTTAGAGAAAAGGGCATAAACCTTAAAGGCAAGTACAGTACAGGACAGTTCATCTGGTGTTGCGGATGTTGAGCGGCGTTGATCACTTTACTTTGGGTAACCCGTTGTTCGTTTACCCCTAAACCCTAAAAAAAATTAATTACAATCATTAAATTTCGACGGGCCGGTTGGCCCTAGCAAGCTTTGAAGGTCGTGAGTTCGATTCCCACCCAGGACAGACATTTGCGTGCAAGAACATATCTGTTTGTCCTGAGTTTGGTTGTATATGTAGTATATCAGTTATCTGGTTTCCATAGGACAAGCTCTGCATAGTTTGGGATCAGATGACCGTATGTGAATAATGTCCCAGGATTCATAAACAACTGTACATATACTATAATGTCTTCTTCTGAGTCAGTCGGTCTGATTGCACTTCTAAATAAGTGTGAAAATATAAGGCTAGTTTCGAACACAGGGCTCAAAGCTGTACTATTTATTATACAATAATACATATTGAAAACTTTAATTTAACATATAATATTACTGTACTGTTCACTAGTAATCAAATATTTTGTCAAATTTCCTTGAATAGTATGTCCTTGGTAGCTGAACGTAATTGTTATAACGCCGTTGGCGTCGGTCGTTAAATTAAAAAGTAGTTAACGAGCCAGATAATCGTAAGATCGTGCAGTTAATGTTTTAGAGAAAAAAGAAAAGGAAGTGAACCCTAACGAGTTTCGCCGAAACTTGAACGTACGAAATTGAATCACATGTAAAAGAGATCGTTATCGGAAATGGCTTGCTCGATAGAACCAAGTAAATTCAATTCCGTCGCTCCATAACTGAACACGTTATTGCAAAATAATGAAAAATATTTTATAAGGCCTTGATGTCGTGTCATGTATATCAGTTTTTTGAAACGTAGAGCTTATTCAATAGTAGACATTTTGAATAAAAAATAATTCTCTAATAACTCGAATAATATTATCAATTACTTGACAAATATTGTTACACTATTTAATGTAATTTAGTTAGTAGTCTAATACTACTAGATCCGATTCATTATCTATAGAAAAAGGCAAAACAAATACTTTTGTCGTATGGGAGCCCCCTTAATTATTTGTTTAATTTAATTTTTTTTTTATTATAGTGAATATATAACTAAATATTCTGTGAATATTTTAAGCGTCTACCCGTTGCAGTTATAATCGAGCAAAAAAAATCATGTTTGTTGTGTGGGGGCTCCCCCCTTAAATATATATGTTATCTGTTTTTTTAGTATTTACTGTTATAGAGGCAACCGAAATACATTATCTATGAACTTCAACTGTCTACTTATCACAAATCATGAGATACAGCCTGGTTACAGACGGACAGACAAACAGACGGACAGCGGAGGCGATTCAAAGTCTCTAGGCCCAGTATTTTAGGCTATTCGTTAATATATGAGTCATTAGTATTTAAATTAGTACATACTTTTTAAGCTAAAAATTGATTGCTATTTTAAATTTATAATAAACTGTATAAGTATTATTAGGTAAAGAACCCTTTAAAATTTCTTTTTTATTCTACGCCACTGCTTTGTGCAAAAAGGCATAATCGGATTGTCCTACAATTATAAATTTAAAACTAGATACGAGCCAGACCATTATTACTCTATACAAACTAGAATTACGAGTGTTTGTAATAAGCTTTCAGAGCCGCCTAACCCGACAATTAGCTTAGGTCATAAGTCACATGGAAAGAGCTTCATTAAAATGATGTATGTTTGTTTAGGAGCTTGGACACGTTGTAAATTGACCGAGGTGTATTCACAACGGGTTTATAATATTATTGTTTAATATTATTTTTAATATGGTAACATTTTTGAAAGAAAGAAAAGAGATATTTTATTTATGGTAGATGACAAACGAGCAAGGGACGATATCAAGTGTTCGCTACCCATAGGCTTCTGCAACAAGCTAATGCAAGGATAGAAAGGAAAGAATAAAGTACTTGAACACTATCGCTGTGCACTATAGCATGTTCTATATCAAGATGGAATTTTTGTAAACAAAGGTTTTTAAGTTAAAATTCGCTTTTTTTTCGAAAAACAACAACTTTATGTCACGATATCTATATTACAATATTTCCGATGAAAGTATAAAGCGTAATGGGCGCTATGTATGGTAAATGACGTATGTTTGTTTACAAGAAATCTATTTTAATGTAAAACAAGGTATTTATATAACATAAAAGATGCGATAGCTGACAATAATACACAAAACAACAATGTCGTTAAAAACTCAACGATATAAGACATTTTCCCCGTTAAATTTTATCCAATTAAATTTTCCCTAAGGAACATCATATTCTATTAACCGTTGAAAATATAAATCCGTATATCCGTAGAAATGTAATATTAAATCAGTGCGAGCCTTCGAGCTAAGAGCATCACATCATATTAGACGTAACCATTTTCTTTACGAAAGATCTGACAGGAAAATGTCAGAATAAATCTTTTCCTTCTTCCACTCGGTAACAATTGAAACAAAAGTAAATTACGACTCGGTCTGACCGGAGGCGGGGAGTTATGAAAAATGGTGGAATACCTCATTCTCATTATTTCATTACTTTATACGTTTCGCCAACAACTCGATTCCGGAATACCTTGGATTGTACGGAACTTTCCTTACCAAAACTTCGTATGATTTATCGCTTGGGGTTTAAAGGAAGATACTTAGAGGGGTACGTGACCTCGTAGATTGAAACAATTTTTAAAGTATCTAAAACAGTTCTGTGATCTCACTAGAAGTTATTAGGCGATAAATTGCCAATGCCAATTTTATAATTAGTTTATGCACTTTTCTAAATCTTTTTTTTCATTATTAAAAAACCTGTAGCCAAAACCTATTACAGTATAAAAACGGTTGTACTATTACGACCCTACATAAAAAAGTGGTAAAAGGTCGCAGATAAGAAGATTAATGCTTGTTGAAGTTGGGACAATCTTATTGTTCTTTATAAGTGTAAGTTTTAAAAGTGCATAGAATTATTTGTTGCTTTAATAAATTAGTTACATATATACAAGTCTACGAATATAGTTGTATGTGCACAAATCAGTAAATATGTAATTAGATTTCATATTCAATGAATTCTTAGTTAAATATAGTCGTAAATAAAATTTCTCTCTGCAAAGTGCATGCTAAAAAGGTTTAACTAGAAAATATAAGCTCTTTTATCTGTTTCGCAGACATTTTGAATAGACAACAGAGCTAATTCCTAAAATTAGTCTATTCAAGAATGAATAAATTGATACATTTTAGTTTGAAATATGTCCATTTCACTAAACAAATGAAACACAGAGCGCATTGATTGGAGCTGAAAGCTTTTAAATTAACGATCTTTTTTTAAAACACTCTGTATACTTACGTGTACTTTAATAAAATATTTTTCGTTTAGCACTTCTAGCACCGTTTGCAATTTCATATATAAAGTGGCGTGTCGCCTACGACAGATGTTTGGCCCGAGGCTCGCAATGAGGAGCAGACAAACGATATTCGCACACATCCTTTAACCACAGCCTGTGTACCATACACAGGGATACAGAGAGAATGAAGAGTGCATAAATTAACATCTCAAATACGAGTACCTATTACGTCTACCCAATAAGCTATAGAAGTCTGTTGAGACTTATTTATATATTCGTAAACTAGTTGTTGTCCGCGGCTTCGCAAGCATTATTTTCTCATTTTCCAATGGAAATTTTTGTAAAATAATTCCGCGGATAAAAACTTCAAATTATAGGTAAAATGACCCAAAAGTAATTATTGTCAAAAGATGAAACATTCCCATGGCAACCGATATTGTAAATGAAGTTTTATTTTCGGAACAAAAGGTAAAAACGTACTATCAAATTTTCACATCATTACGTCACACGTCTGTATGCAGAGTTAAATGATACAAATGAATGAAATGATTTAAAGGGAATCAAATCCAAGCTTACAGAACGTTAAAGACAACGCGTGTTCATCGAGATCGATGTTTAGGCAGGCAGCCAACTAAACTACAGTTTGTCGTTTGTATTCGTTGAATTTTTATGTATATAGTTTTGTAACATGCACTGTAAATGTTCGTGGAAAAATGTCTTTGCATGTAAACCTTTCTACGACTATCGATCGGGTTTGGAATATAGAAAAGCTAGGCCAAGTGAGCCGATAGTCTACGTTTATGATACTGTAATATAACCTGCGAAGATGACAACTCTCCAGAGAGGATATGCTTTCACATTTCTGCTGCTTGCAAATGATACGGGTAGGATTTCTGTAGCTATGATATATGATTGTTTACGTTTTAACTGTTGAGATTTAGATATTATTACATTTAATTACTGTAGCATTTTAACTGAGATTTGCGCTTTATTTCAAAGCAAATAAATACATTAAGATATCCTCGTATTACAAATTGTTGTTGCGCATTCATCATTAGTTTGTTACGCTTTTAAGTCTTAGTTTGCACCCTTTTTAAGGGTACGAAAATGACATGAGGTATGTTTTATCCCAATTTTCTAGATTCTAAAGAATTGGGGTATAAATTTTAATGACAAATATTTTCTTCTTCCAGGTTATAAATCAACAGCGGAAATTCAACGTAAGCACAGTATTTTTTTTTTCCATAAAGCCAAGAAATACTCCATATTTCTGAAATCAGGGCAAGCACAATCGTGTTTTATTTAAGTATATTATATATTAGTGCTTATGTACGTTACATAATTTATGTGAACGGCGTATTCCATCTCTGCTCTTGTACATTGCGTAATCGTATATAAACTGAATAGTACACTTAAAAGTCCTGAATGTAGTACTAATGGTACAAAATAAGATTTTTCTTTACAGATATTTTCTTGCTCGTATTGTGAAGAAATTTTTCTCAGATTTTACCGCAATCGTCTTACCCAGGTTTTTAAATTGCTTCCATATTAGATCGAGAGTATATCGATGACTTCTATAATCAATCTAATGCACGTAGCGTTATAATGGAAGTACAGTTGTTCATAGTTTTATTGCATTACAGAGTATTTTATCGTTTAAGTCTATATAATATAAAAATGATTCTATATTTTCCTTGGTCACGACATCACGCGTGAAAGGCTGGATCGATTTCGCTTATTATTTTATTTTTGTGTTTGTTATTATCAGGAGAAGGTTCTTATTAGTTATTATCAGGAGAAAGAAAAAATTAAGAAAGTTGCGCAGAAAATAAGAATATTTAAGAAAACTTAACCATTATATATTTAAACTTACGTACTAATATCAGGTTTGTAAGAGACGCACAGTTCCATGCGCCATGGTCACGGGCTGACAGCCCAGCAACTGAAATATCGGGAACTCAAAAAGGCTAATCGTGGTAAGAATCCCATCTTCTACAAACCAAACCTAACGATTTTTTTAATTTCACGCGTTGTTCATGTTTCGTTACTTTATGATGCACTGCGGGTAAAACCGCGGGGCACAACTAATCTTCTTTTATGTATAAAACAAAGTAGTGTTACATTCTACAAGGAATAGTTTAAGTTCTGATATTTCTCCGAAATTGTTTACTTGTTAAGCCTTTATTTATAGCAGCATTGAAATGCTCGGAATATGCTGAGCTGTCTAGACTAAGCGGCAACTTAAAGTTAAGCTTCCTTACGACGGCTATTTGCTTAATGTTTCATTTTATTGGAAGTTTCTATTTTACTTTACATTTACCTACTCTTGCTATACAACTTTACTTTCTCGAAGTTACAGAACAAATAAACTACTTCTATTATGTATTTTTTAATTTAAAGTAGAGCAATGGATGTTTTTTTTTACTCTTTACAAGTTTCTCGACGTTCTACATCGACTTAAAAATAAGTTTTTTCTTTTGTGTCAGTCGTCATACATTGAGTATGGTAAAATAAACAAGTCAGTGTTGAAGTTAGGAAATTTCTACTATCATTACAATAGGAATATTCGATATGTTGAAACGAAAACATATATTTTAAAAAAAAGGTAATGAAATATGTTATGTCAAAGTGATAGGACTCTACTAGCACAGTGTGTATTGGTTGTTTCAAGACTTTTTCAAAGAGAGGTAAAAGGTTGCCTTTAGTTAGGGACGATGTATTATTATGTGTGATAAATAACTATAAGAAATATCTTTGTTTTTAATAACCTGGAAGCGGATTTCTCTTCGTTCTACATGGTAATTACAATCTAGGATGTTTGTATGCAAATAAGAGTAAGAAAACAGTAAAATAACGCCAGTTTTCAAAAGATAAATTAATTCTATTCATATTAATCTTTAAAACGCTCGACTTTTCCTTTTATTCTCATTAAAGTAATCAAAAGTTTTTCAAAAACGTTCTTCAACTTTTGCTTTGAATTTTTCATATCATCAGAGTAGGGATAAAATGTTTTTTCACTTCCATAATTGTTAGGATTTGAGCGGGGTTTTTTGTAAAAAAAATCTTGGCAAATTAAAGGGACTTGAGAGGCATCCACTTGCCCTTGCTTTCTTAGATTGACTATCCTCTTCGTAAGAACGAAAAATAGTTCATGGTTACAATAAATTGGCAACTGAAGCTTCGCCTCTACAGTCCTGACCCAAAAATAATTTGCTTCTTAGAAATAAATTGTATTCCTCAATGAAAGAGAGGCAATGTTAAGTGCAAAATGTACGGAAACCTTCCGTCACCTCATAAATACTAAAGGAGAATGTAGATAAGTCTTTATGTTCATTCAATGCATGTAGATTAATTGCAGTGCCATCTGTTGCAATGATAACACACTTCGTATTTGCCTCGTGACAGAGGGCGCTATGATACATTGTCTTTGTGCTTCACATCGGCCAATGAATTAGTGTAATTGTAAGGGTTTGCGCCAATCTCGATTTGTTAAAAAAAATCACACATTAGCGTTTTATCGATGGACATAATTGATATTTTCAATAGAGTCTGATGGCATTAAAAACGCTACACGTGTAAGTAAACGAAGTCTACAGGTAGCACACCGCTAACAAGTCGAACGTGTAGCACCTTGTCAAATTACTCCGGTTGTTTGTCTTGGAGCTTAGTTTGAGGAATGTTCAAACCGTATTTGCTCGCATACTCGAGCGCCGCCGGCAATATTTGTGCGTCGAGAGCAGACATGGAGTTTAAATTAAATTAGCAATATAAATGAAAACAAAATTTTGTAACATATTTACATAATTTAATACATTTAAATGTGCTTTGATTCAGTGCCGTTGTTTCAGAGTTGATTCTATAAACATAGACAACTTATTTTAAATAATTCTGTTTTCGTCTCTTTATATTCGCATAAATTTAAAGTATTCAAATATGACAGGCTATGATCCTATTGTCGTTGACCGGGGAAATAAATTGTAAAAGGTTTTTCAACACAGTTTTTACCTGTTCATAACATTAGATATATACGTACCTAGAAATAATTATAAATCACATTCAACCACGAAAGGTACATTTAGAATACCTACCCATTTCACATAACAATGTGATCCTGTAAACCAGTCATTCGACGTACGTCAGGTTTTCAAAATTGGACCATAAATTACCTGGGTAAGGGTCGAATTAAAAAACTTCGAAGCGATTAATCATATTGATATCGATGCGTTTATCCGCGAAAGTGCCGTCAACTGGAAGTTATGAACTGCTGAAACGCTTCTGACTTGGCGGAAATGCCACTTCCCTTAATATCATATCCCGTGATTTGTGAACTAATTCACTCTACTATATAATTAGCAAAATATATTTTATGTTTAGATAGGCGTGACGTTGAAATATAGGATTTGAATTGCGTAAAATAAGGGAAAAGTGTGTCTTGAAGGTGGATTTTGTGACTAGAATTGAGAAAGGTATGCTTCGGTGGTTCGGGCATGTTGAAAGAATGAATGAAGGGAGAGAAACGAAACAAATTCATGTTGCAAAAGTGAGTGGGAGCGTGGGTAGGGGACGTCTTAGGAGAACTTATATCGATCAGATTAGTAACATACTAAAGAATGGGGATATAAGGAGTACCCGTAACCGACGAGCTTGTATGCGTAGATCTATGGATGTAGAAGAAGCGAGAGAGGTGTGCCAGATCGCGCCAAATGGAAATCCATAATCTCTGTCTACCCCTCTGGATTACGGGCGTGAGCGTTTATTTATTTTATTTATTTAGAATAGCTATTTTCCGTGAATCGGGTACTTTGTACAGGTGACACATTTATAGTGGTTTAAAACCTTTTAAATCAATAAATGGGTAAAAAATTAAAAGGTTCTATGAAAATAGTTTGAATGTAGGTAATAAATACTGCCTTTAAGTTAGTTAAGCTAGTACTTAATCTTACTAAGTGGTACTAAGATATAATCCCTGATGTCAAATGGAAATTAAGACTTTTTTACATAATTTTAACTTTTTACTTTATTACATGACGTCATAAATAACTTTGATTAAATGGCTTTATAATATAAGTACACTAGCTTATTCATTTCATCTTTATGTCTTTTAAATAACGTGAACGGCTGAGTTATTATTTAAGATTTACAATTCTTGATAGAAAATAACTCAACCTTTCACTAAGAATCTCGTGATTTCAAGAATATTTTCCCCCAGGGTCGCATAATAGTATTTTTGGTTGGACCATTTTGTCTGGGTGTTCAACGATCTAAAAATATTAATCATCCTATAGTTTAATGTCAAAAATAATATAAATATTTAAAGTATGAGCATTAATGTTCATTCTGAAAAGCTGAGTAAAATGCATAACCAATAAACTACGTTTCATGCAATAACTTAATGCGCCATTTAAAAGAGTGACCGCAATAGCGGGCAATTGCGTCATTACCCATCCGTACAATTTGAATTGCACTGACTTTCATCTTTGCCAGTATTGTGTTCATTATGAATAAACGTAATTAAAGGTAATTAACTTTTTATAAAAAACGGCTTTACTCATTTTCGCGTTTTTCTTTGGTATTGGTACAGACAAGTTTCGGACCTGTCGGAGGTCCTTCTTCAGGGTGAGTGGGATTAATTCAGGATAGGGAGGAAATGGGTGTTGCTTTTTCATTTCCATTGATAGTGTTTTTTTGTTGAGCTTTAAATGTATACTAGCTGGCCTGGAAAATTTCGCGGTTTTCGGTTCACTATTTTGGCGATAATGGCTTACACATAAAAGATAGATACATATATCCTGTCGCAGTATTTTTTGTAGAACTATGATTTCCATTATACATTATATACGTGTAACTCTATCGGTTTTTATAACGCACACCAGAATAGCTCACATATGGCGGATGTAATTTTCCTTCTTACTTAACACTTATCGTGATATTTTGTACAATTCACACAATATCTTTATAAGTTATAGCCTATGTGTTAGTCTGATGTATAAGCTATATTAATGTAAGGTTTTATTAAAATCCATACAGTAGTTTTTGCGTGAAAGAGTAACAATCATCCATACATCCATACTCACAAGCTTTCGCATTTACAATATTAAGTAGGATTAGTTACGCCTATCACAAGTTAATAGAAACTTAGTATTTTTGTAGTGTATATCATGCTTATTCTACAAGGGTAAACGTATTACCAGGTACCTTTTTCTACGACGTTCCATTTGACACACTTGACTTTATTCAACTCTGTTTCTGAGTTTTATATATTATTTAACGTTTTATAGAAGTAAGCAAGCACCTAATTAGTAGATTTTGTATAAAACTTATAAGTCTTTTTATAACACAAATTAATAAAAAAAAACATAATAATAAAATAAATAATTCTTACAGTATGTAACAGAGCTCGTACGAAACGGAGTTTTGTTTGATATTGCCATCAGCTTCGGGTTTCTGAGCAGCGCAGCAGTTCCTTCCGTTGTTGCGTTTGCGTCTCGTTGTACTGTGCGATTTTGTGTGTGTTAATTTAGACAGTTTACACGATAGCTAACTAAGTATTACTATTTTAGAATAAACTTCCAGCGTTAAGAATTAGTTGTAGCACATTTATTTCTTTATATTTGGTAACGGAAAATCCTAACAATTAATATTAATATTTTATGGACTTTTTTATCGTAAAAATTATTATAGGACATTATTTTCTCAATTTATAGGTAGCTTTTCTACTATAACTTGTAACTATACGTAAACTTTCATTGTCAGGTATTTAATTGTATGGGAAATGAGTGGGCCTCGACTAGGAATTAAACATAAAACCTTGGCCCAGAATTCCGCTGGTCTAGGTAACTAAATAGTATTGCATTTACGTTTTAATCTAGCAACAATTCTGTTGACTGTACTTACAACGTCTTCGATTCTAATCAACAGTGGGTGTTGCATTTAATCTATTCTAAATTGAGGCAGCTTCTGTTTACACGATTTGCAATTTCCACGTGGAGCGACGTGTCGCTCGCTCGAGCAAATATTTACCTTTGGATTCGAATTAAGACAAGTAGGTTTCAAAGATAAGTGCATTCAATACATTCTGAAGTAAAATTTTAATGGGTCTACAATCCATCCATACACAATATGTAATACCCTCTAAATCCAATCCCCCAAATCCCAAAGCCCTGATCAGTGCCTGAAACAGTGTCAGGTCAGAAGGACATTCCATTTTTGAAGTGAAAACTTCTTTGGCCGTGTTAGATGATATTTGTTAGGAGAAAATCTTATAGATTCGCTTATTTGAATTTCGAACAGTTTCGACGAACTTTTTTTTCATTTTTTTTTTGTATTCAATTTTGAATTTTATTATTTAGATACAAGGGCTTATTTTTGTTAATTATTTATTTTTGAACTTTTGTTTTGAGTTTTCACTTCTGTTGGCAGTCTTAATAATACAGGTTTATCAATCAACACTTTCGACCGTCTGTCTGATCTAATGCGTTAAATAATCAGGCAATACTGAGCGCACAGCTAGTTAAATATGTTTTCAAAAGCTTTTTAATACATAGAAATACGTGGCTTTAAGTGTCTTTCTAGTTATACTTATTCTATATTTCAAGAGAAGATATTATAGGTACTCTGTTACTTGTGAAGTTGGTAAGTCTTTCATGTAGCGTATAAGTAATAAAAAAATACGTCGGCATTTCAACATCATTCATAGTAGCAGGTCATTTTTCTTACGTAAGCAAAGGTACAAAATGAAACTACTCGAGCTGGCGTTTTAGCGGGTTTTCTAGGTAAGATTTCCTCTCCAGGTATATTTTTGCTTTGATTGTAGAGAGAATTTCGTCGGGATTTTCAAATAGACGCCTTACCCTAGTTCTTTTGCGTTCATATTGGATTGAGAACTCAATATACTTCATCTCTCGATCCGTGTAAGCATGAGTGGTTGATATTTCGAGATTTATTGTACTAAAACTTTTCACATACACTTAGGCATAATATCCATATGTTACTTGAAATTATTATTTCCTAAGTACATTGTAATTGTCTGGATATATGTTACGGCGGTCAATTCATCGCATACAAATCTTCACAATTTTTGAAATAAAAAATAATCTCATATCCACTTAGTAAAGTAGCGGGAGTAATATATGCTAAATAAGTAATTAAGTTTTTTGTAAGGAGAATTGCTCATCATATTTTCTGGATCTAAGCTTGATTAAATACTACTTTTTAATCTGATAAAAGTGATGAAGTCTTTAAGTAATGCTAATGTGTAAATTCAATAATAATAATCAGCCTTTTTCGTACGTTTTCACTGCAGGGACACAGGCCTTGTCTCCGAGAGAGGGAAAGGTGGATGTTACATGTACGAAGTTTTTCTTCACCGTTTTTGGAGCAGTGATAATAAATTATACAAAGTAAAGCCCTGCCTGGGTTACTGCGACTTACCTGCGACCTACAGTACGTATGTCGGGGCCAGGACGACTGGGCTACCACTGCTCGGTACTATGTAAATTTACATGTATAACATTCTAGATAATAATCCTGATTATGTAATGTTTGTAAATGATTACAAGTCACAACAACTCAGCTTTGACAGATAAACTAACTAATAAAACTCTAAAGGACAGAGTTGATTGATGTTGTCTTTTACGTACTTATAGTACGAGTAAGAAGTACTACTGTTCCCACTAAGCAAAAATTACACAGCTTAACATTAGGGGAGGCGTATGACCAACAAAAAAGTTCCTTAAAATCTTCAAAAATTCTTCTGTATTGTCATGAATAAAAGTAACTTATTTTCGGAGTTTTATGGTAAAAGCTCGTTTCAATGATAAATGATATTAAAATCATTGAAAAAACTCTTCTCGAAATAATAATGAAATATTTTGTTTGCGTTAAAGAGTTGGTATATTTGAACACAACTCAGCGCTAACGGCGCTGCGTAATTAATTGCTTCGCCTAGTTTATATTTTTTAAAGCGGCTGCAGTTTTCATTAATCATTATTTACTTTAATTAATTAATGCTCGCTTTGAAGTAATTCGTTTGACATTGACCCAGTTTTTGAAGTTTGCTGTAGCGAAATATGATGGCAGATATGTAACACTATAGTTTTCTTTTAATTCTTTTTTATTTATTTATATTCAAAACGGATATTACAGTAAAGAAAAGAGTTGATATGTTGCTACACTAAAAAGGTTTTAACTGCAAATGTTAAAATATACAGAGTGTTTATTTTTACTAAGCAACTTCTACTTTTTTTTACGGGTTTTAGTGGAACTTGACAATAAATCAATGTCAATAATTTTGCTATTGTAAAGGACACGCATTTGATGTGTTCGTTTTGAACAGATTTTTGGTTCGTGTTATTTTAGGTGGCATCATAAAGTTTAAATCGAACCCGGGACCGTTAATTTCAATAATACAAATATGTCAAAAGTCATTGCGTATATAAGTTCCTCTTTGGTATATAGTCAGTTTGCAATTCTCATCAAAAGCTGTGTGTCGCCGCGTCGCGTTGGTCTCGGGGAGCGAAATGTATTTCAGTGTGATGATATTTGCCCAAACACTTCAATACCGCAAGCAAAGAGAGCGAGGAAAATACAAACACACCAGAAGTGCATAAATTAACACGACTCGCCATGTTTTCGTTTGCAATGTCTGTTTGTTTTTAATTACGAAACTCATTTTTCTAGTCAGAATTTCATAACGTAGATTTTAGACTGTTAATGATTGGTCAGATAGATATATAGGCTTGTAATTTTTAATAAATACTTAAAAACGTTCCACTAATTTCATAGTTTGCACATTACAAACAAATCTCTGTATAATTTTTCATACATAACTTTTCATTCGAGTGATATAAGGATCAAAGTTTTTTCAATATATTCGCCACAATATCATTCGGAAACACAAAGTTCTATCCCATGTATTATGCTGCTCACAAGTCACAGCTAAGTGAAAAATGAGTGTCCCCGCTCATGTTATATTTATTTGTAGGTCATTTTTCTTATTCAAGCGAAAGAACTGAATCGGACTACTCGACCTGACGTTTCAGTGTGATGGCGAAAGCGAGATTTTCCTTGAAAATTTACCCATCGTGAAAGCAATTTCTCTGACATTAATCCTTAGTCTACTTGCAAGGTTTTCCTCAAAGTAAACAGATGCGACAGATCTCACTGTCGGAGACTAATGAAGTAAACAGAGTACACTCAAGAGTTTGTGATATATTTGTACCATAAATACAATTATGAGATTTTATTTATCTCGCCAATACTTCTTCAGTTAACCTATTGATTTCTTAACCTTTTCTCGAGTTCTTAACCTATTGATGATGGAATGTAGTCTGAGATTTTGTGAGCCACGTTGAATTCAAAGGAAAGAATTATAATAGATCACTTGTAAACGTCTTTAAATATTAGGAAATTAAATCAAATTGTCGTAACCGTTTTATT
This sequence comes from Papilio glaucus, assembly GCA_000931545.1. Taxonomy (NCBI): domain Eukaryota; kingdom Metazoa; phylum Arthropoda; class Insecta; order Lepidoptera; family Papilionidae; genus Papilio; species Papilio glaucus. The sequence goes on from JWHW01026358.1 coordinate 142,923, forward strand.
GATTAACGAGTTCCTCAAGGGTGTACACCCTCGTGTTGAACTTCGTCGCGAGGCAGTACCTTTCAGAATACTGGCGTAAAGAAGTACCCGTATTTCTTAGATTTGTCTGATAATCACATCCTCTCCTTCGTAATTTTACTTTTTACACCTTTAATTTCCCTTCTATTTTCTAAACAAAGGATTGTCACACATCTTTAACGGTCCTGATTATTATAGTTGTCAATGAGTAGAAATGGTCTGTCAAAATATTGGCCCGTACTATACCATAAAAAATTATTAATAAACATAAATATGCCGGTTATATATAAAATAAATATATAATAAATAAAGCAATATTTGTAATATTGCTTTATTCGGACATGTTGAAAGGATGAATGTAGAGATTAACGAAACAAATTTATGTTGCAAAAGTGATTTTTCAGATTTTTAAAAAAGGATACGATATAAGGAGCCACCCATAACCGACGAGCATGCATGCGTAGATGTATGAATGTAGAAGATACGAGTGAGGTGTGCCAGGATCGCGCCAAATGGAAATCCCTGATCTCTGCCTACCCCTCTGGGTTATGGGCGTGTGCGCATATTTATGCTTTATTTTCTTCGTTATTATCCGATTGATTAATAGTTCTTTTAATTATTGAAATCACATTGTTTATAGATTATATAGAACTTATATTTCCGAGAAATATGCGTTGATTGCTTTGCAGTCGTGGATACGGAGCGAAAAACGAATTCTAATTAAATCCATGTTAATTACAGAAAGCTTTAACACCTACGAGTAGCGTGATCATATAAAAGTTTTGCAGATAAAATAAAGATATGGCGTCGTTGGAAACTCTTAAAAGCGTACATTAAAGGGTTTCCAGTTTCACAATGTTTTTAGCTTCGTCGCATCAAAGTGATGCGAGACTTTTGTTGACGAGTTTATAAATGATCGTGCTAAAATGTTCATACCATTGTTTTATTGTCAAAGATCGTGTTATGAAAAGATTTTCATATCACGTTATTTTTCGTGTATATACTAAAGAGTTGAAGAGACTTTAGGTGCGAAAATAAGCTTATTGTAAGGACAGCATATACATTGCATAAAACGGATTTTATTATAGTTTTAAATACATAAAATGTAAAATAATTTCATTATTTCTTCATACGGAGGCCTAATTACAGTCCTCTTCCCCTTCCCACCCTTTCCTTATAAGGATAGGATGGTAACGGGAAGAGGATTGGACGAGGAGAAGGGGCGG
>JWHW01026358.1:144224-158755 GCA_000931545.1 Papilio glaucus
AAAAAAAAAAAAAAAATACGAATGTCTCATGTCTAGTAAATATCGGTTGTGCCGAATGTTCGTTTTCTCTATTCTATGTTTGTGTGTGACTGTGAGATTGGAAACTTTGTCAATGTACACTCTCACTAGGCTTATGACAACTGACAACGAATTGTGAAATGAACGAATTATTCACAATTTAACTTGACATTTCTCGTCGAATCGTCAAATTGTGAACTTATATTATGCTATCTTTATTATGTTATTAAAATTATATTAATATATTAAAGAAAAAATTGGTTTGTTCTTAACATGATACATATAATTGTGAAAAATTTGTAAATTAGCTGTCAGTTTTAAATATGCCTAGTGAGATGATAAAGTTCACAATTGATCGGTGACATACATTTCTTTTCTATTACATTAAAACACTTGGTATATTATTTCTACTTTCTCTCATTGCATTGTTTTTTTTTTTCTACTATTCATTACGACATGACTCGCCGGGATTTGTGTAACTTTTTTTATCTTATACTTCATCCCGGAGCTAAGTGATAAATGAATGCCACTTTTCATGTTTTATTTATTTGTCGGTTATTTTTCTTACTCAAACGGGTGAAGTTTATGGAACTACTCGACTAGACATCTCAGCGAGGCAGGCGAAAAAGCTTAAGAGCATTATTTGTTGTAAATATTACTTTACTTATATGTCTGATTTATTTTCCGAAACAGTTATGATTATAATTATATCATAAATAAATATGCGCTCACGCCCGTAGCCCAGACGGATAGGCAAAGATCATGGATTTCCATTTGGCGCGATCCTGGCACACCTCTCTCGCTTCTTCTACATTCATACATCTACGCATCCATGCTGGTCGGTTATAGGTGCTCCTTATATCGGCCTTTTTTAGTAAGCCACTAATCTGATCGATATAAGTTCTCTTAGGGCGTCCCCCATCAACACTACCACTCTCTTTTGCAACATAAATTTGTTTCGTTATTCTCTCTCCATTCATCCTTTCAACATGCCCGAACCACCGAAGCATACCTTTCTCAATTCTGGTTACAACATCAACTTTTAAGCCACACTTTTCCCTTATAATGGTAACTATATCAGTGTATTTAAAACGAAAGAAATATGATAAAACGTGGTTGTGAATGTATACAAATATTTTCAAATTTTGAACACAACATTTCTCCTGTTCAGAAGAATTCCGTGCTCATTAGGCTAAGGCTGTTCGGCTTAAGCGTACGCATCATACTTAAAGTCTTAATTTGAATACTTAGAAATACTTAAAGCTCGGTATGGTGTGCTTTTTTAATTTAATTATGTATTTAATTCGATTTGACAAACCAAGAGTTAAATAGAAGTAGTGAGAACATGTTCACTAATGTGATTACTCATTTATCAAGATTGCATCGTTCCGTAATTTCAACCTCCACAACCACATGGCTTCAACAAGCTTTTAGTTAATTAAGACGGATTAATTTAAATTCAAAGATTTCATAGAAGACAAATAGGATTTAAGACGGATTATTGTCAGGTGTTTGGATTCAAATAAAATGAATTAAAATTTATTTACATATTTATGCATTATTGATTTTATTTTCATAGACAGCTAGTTGCACTCGGAATACGTTGCTACGCCAGGTATAGTAAAAAGGGTTTGGTGGCATATTCTGTTTATCTTAAAATATGTCAAAATAATCTCAAAGCACTGAGCAAAAAATTTCAGTATTTTGCAATAATATTTTATATTATAATAATGTTATACTCATACAAAATCACCGATTAAAAGTGTTCAAAAGATCCAGCGCCACTAACATTCACACATGCCAAACGGTGTAAAAAGGATAGCGCGATTAAAAGAAAAAGGACAGATAGTGTTTGTCACAACGTATATGTAATGACGTAAGCTAAAGAATAAGCGTCCAATACGGACGCTTTCGAGTCTTCACTTTTCGACCATTAATCGTATATTTGCTACTTTTATATTTAATATCACTGGTATTTTTTATGTCTTTTTCATCGAACGGGCCCTAAAACGTTGTAACAATAGTAGTACAAAACACACATCCTAAGTTTCGCTACACTCGTATAATATTGAAGGATTCCTTGATCGAAACAGATGCAGCGGAAAAAGGAACAATGGTTTCTTTGACAGTACCAAAATTGGATTCTTTGAAGCATTATTCAATTTATAAGAGACCGTTGTAGCGAATGTCTTCTTTATAAAATGGACATTGAAATGTACATTTATAATACTTTTGACGTTACATAAAGAAGTGTTGAGATGACTTTTGAAATATACTTTATTTGAAATGTCATGTTTGAATTTTATACATTTTAGCAAGTTATGTACAATTGTATTATGAAACGACTTTGTATCATGAACTACTTATAAGAATATTGCTATTGACATCTACGTTTTATTTTTTTAACTCATTATATTTTTTAAATGACAAGATATTGTTGAGAAAACAGTAGTACTACCAACAATTATTTGTATTCAGATCTTTTTGAAGTGATTATTTCACTTATTTTTTTTATTAGCCACGTTAGACCTTTCATCTGCTAATTTTCGATTTAACAGTGGTAGAGCCCCCAACAAGATATATTACGATAATTGAAAAAATATTTGAATGTGTTTTTGGATTGTAACTCTACCCTCAAAGTAAAGAGGGTTCAAAAGCGGCATTTTAACCGGAAAGGCCTCAGGGATAAGCGATAGATCGATGAGCTTAACAATCAAGTCATGCGTCAGTTTAGGCTCATGAGGACAACGTAATTTGGTAGGATTACATCGAAGTTTGGATGTGCCTGTTTTGAGATAAAACATACGTGAAATATTTTATTAATGACACCGTTGGGAGATAAATGTAACGACTATAAATTGTAAAAATAATATCTTATATTATTCTTAATTTTTCTTTCTTGTTATGGCTTTTTATTTCAACGAATTTCAATAAATTGTAGTGTCAATAATTGTCTTAATGCAATAAAATTGTCTGCATTAAAAACACTTAGTGTGTTAATCAGTAAAAGAAATAACATCATTGAATAAAACGTTCAAGCTATTTACGTTCGATGTATGTAATTAACCTTGTTAATTTTTTCATAAGTCCATGTTTATTTATATTCACGCTAAAGTTAACATTATAAGTAAATTAATTTATAAAGACGAATGTTTATTTTTTTTATATGTGTACAAAAATACATAAAAGTAATCCAAGAATAGCCTGAACCTGAATAGTGATAAGATGGAATAAAATATATTTTTCGTTCATCCAAACATATATGATTTAGTTTTACACCGAACACCTAATTGAACCAACTTTTCCGGTAAAGCGTTCCCTTAGTAAACGTTTCTACTGTGGACCTATCATTTGTCATTTCTAATTAAATGAAAATGTAAATTATTTTGGACGCAGGCGTATCGCTGGGGACATAACATTCTGTAATTTATGCAAACTCAGTATGGCCGCTTGGAAGAAATAATTTATACCTACTACCTATGTTTGAAAGGGACATTTTAATTAGACGAATATTGGCACATTTGGGAATAACATTTAAATTGTTTATTTTATATCTAATTACACTCAAAATTTAGGCCTTCCTTTCAACAATTTACTTATGTTGTTTCTGAATAATCATGATATAACTAAGCTCATTGACGTGTACACAGAACTGAGACGATTGATTGAGGAAATGTATGCAAATATTCAAAACGACCTTTTAAATTTAGTCAGAGTATAATAATGTACTAGTCCAAATATTGTCTTGAGAGAAATATAAAAAATGCTTCACCGATTCCCACGTAGTTTCACTTAAGTACGCTTTTATATTTTCTATATAAATGCTATTGAAACTGTTCAGGCATCTCTAGAGACTTTACATTCATTGATAACTAGTGACCAGCCCTAGCTTCGCCCGGGTAGCAGATTGATCCGATCGCTACCAAACTTCACAGGATCAACTGTTAGGCCAATCTGACTCTGTCATCGTCGATCCAGTTGTTTCGAAGTCTTTAACATACATACACACATCACCTTTTATATTAAAGATTAAAATAGGTGCAATGATCACAAATCGACGCTAACTATTAACGTTAAAAGATATTTTAACGTTTACTTTTTTAACGTTATTTTAACGTTTACTTTTTTTGTACAGGTGCCGCCGCAGAGGGAGGGAAAAGAGTAAAGGTAAGTTATATTTATTTAAGATCACAAACGACACGTTAAATCTGAAAAAAAAAACTTTTTAGTCAACAGCATGTACACAACTCTATATTGCGTTCGAAATCATCAAATTTAATTTAAGGTATAATTTCAAATGATCGGTAAGTTTAATATGCAGTGACTTTCAAGCCAGATAAAAGAACTAATATTTGCATCCTAATATATCGGAGTACAAATACAAGGCACTTTATAAAAATATCATTTTATCGAGGGTCTCTGGAACAGCTAGGTCGGTGCACACCTAGTTTGTCCTGAAAGTTATGGCACAGCGGATTCAGATTGTTATTTGCTCAGAGTGAATGATACTAAAAACATTTGAAACTATGTTTACTTTGTAACGGGAACGGTTGAAAAAAAACAAACTGGGCCAGCGTTGCTCAACAATGTTGTGCTAACGTCTGCGAGAAAAGGGAAAGAAAAATATATAAAAAAAAATGTTGAAACGGTGCTTTAAAATAATATATTTTCATATTTCGGAAAAGGATACTTCCATATTACATTTTAAAAGATATCTCGTTTGCACATGGGCATAAGGTGGAAAATAAAGTATGGAATGCAAGAAAAGTAGCAGTCGGGAAATCTAAACAAAATAAATATGAGCTCACGCCGGTAACCCAGAGGGGTAGGCAGAGATCATAGATTTCCATTTGGCGCGATCCTGGCACACCTCTCTCGGAAATCTAAATACAGATGCAAAAACAATTAAAATCAAGTCTACATATTTAGGCAAGAAAATCATAAAATAATAAAACTGTCAAACTGTACAATAGCCTGGGTGTACGTTTATCAAACACTCCCTTGTTACATGTTTATAAAATAAGACCCCATTTCTATTTAATTGACAGAAAATAAGACTCATGCGTGGGTATTGCAACAGCTGCGGATACCAAGTCGCACGTACCAAAAGCGCGGAGGCACTCACACCCGTAGCCGAGAGGGGTGAACAGCGATTATATCCAAGCGGATACTATCGTTATAACTTTTGTTTGAAGAGCCAACATTGGACTTGAGGCCTGCTCTTGGAGAATTTAAAATTGAAATTATTCTATGTTGCTGAATCACTTTTAATTTTCGATCAAGATATTATTCTTACTTTGTAATAGTTGTCTACAACGATTGCATGACATAAGACTCCGTGTAACCCTAGCGCCGAAGGTTTCTATAATTCTTACTAACGTTAGATTTATTTCACAACGTAAACTTTTTTATACGCTGTACAAGAACGACATAGTGACGTCATCGGAGTTGTGTCGTCACTAGTGTGCACAAGTAATAGGTATGTATATAATAGTGTGTGTGAGCGTAAGCTCTTAAGGCGAAGTGAGAGTGTATTATTAAAGTCATCGATCAACCATATCCCCAGAGATTTTCCGATTGAATTCTCGATCTTCTCGCACTGGCCGCCTATTGTTAGCGTTTTCATTAATTTTCCATTACTTTTATCATGATAATTTATATTGTGTTCGGATATTGGATACCGTTATTGGAACGCATCTGTTAATATCGAATAGTATACAATAATTCTGAACTTTTTCTCTAAACTTACATTTTGTACCATACACTTCTGCATACGAACTTTTTTAATTATGTATTGCACTTGTTCAGAATAACTTAGGGTACTTAAAATCAGATAACTGCTTCTTAAATTTGCTGGTTTCTCGTATTTAAAATGCAAGCTTCACAATAGATAAAAAAGATAAAAGTCAAATAATGCGTTTAAACTATTATAATATAAAACTGGCAATGCCCCGCTTTATTCTCTTCGCTCGCCCGCGTTATAATAATCTCACTTAGCGTTATTTTCCTTTCTGCTCGGCGCCAAATGGTCGCAGCGTGATGTTAAGTAGCCTATAAACTTCCTCAAAATTGGGCTTTCAAATGCCAACAAATAGTTACTTTCAGTAGTCAATGTTTGATAAATTTATGAGATACAAAAGATACGTTTTACAACTTCTTGATTTCAAAGTTAATTTCATCACATATAAGTTAAAATTAGTTAGTAATACAGAAGCAGATGAGGGAGACAAAACATATTAGTTAAACGAGGACAGTCAGCGCACATTACTTCCAGTTATTAACTCTTAAACGAATCGATTGTTTTGTTTGTTAAGCGACGAATTTGGGAAGACTCCCTTAGAAAGTTTCGGTACCAAACAAATTGCGGAATTGTTTTCCTAATTGAAATGAACTTTCCTTAGTTTAGAAACTTGAATCCATTCAAACTCATCCTTAAGAACATTATTGTGTTCCATCTTTCGAGAAAAAATAGAGTTGGAAATAGATTTAAGTTTAAAACAAATATACTATGGCATAACAAGCAAAAGAAATGAAGGTATTTTATAATTGACATATATTTTTAATAATGGCAGAGCCCCAAATAACATCCTGGCGGAATACCACTTCACAGAAGACAGGCGTGAAGTATGCTTCTGCGTTTCGTCTGATGAGTGAAGTGCCGGTGGACCAATTTAATTTCTTTCTCTTTCCATCCTTTCCTAATAAAAGGAAGAAGATGGAATAATAATAAAAAAAAAACGGCAAAATATTCTTGTCTATTGTTATCTGTGGTTATTGGGCATGTCTATGGGTTGCGGTCACTTAGCATCCGCTGAACCGCTTGTTCGTTTGCCACATTCATCCATAAAAAAAACAATCTTACGAACACATGGCTGTACATGGAGATGGGTTGGGCCCATCTCTTACTTTTTCTATTTTAAAGGTACTCAGATATTGGCAACGCCATTAACTTCTGCGACTTGTTGATAGGTTGCGAGGGTCAATTGGAATTACGTGAGCCGCTTGTTCGTTTACCTCTTTTACCAAAAACACATGGGGACTAGCTCGTTAAAATATAATAGCTGTCCATGTCTACCACAATTGGATTAGAAGTCGTCAAAGTTTGTTAATAACTATGCTTTGATAAGCAATAAGACCCATCTGATCGTAACTCGGATTAAATCACAAAGGGATACTACACACGATGTCAGGGATTACGCGCCTTGAATTATTAACCTCTTGAAAGCTCCGATAAAAATAAAGTCCGCCGAAATACTACACGTAAATTAATACATTGTACTACAAAGCACATGGCATAGAATGGATAGGTGATGGGGCTTGAAGGCAGTCATTAACCAGGTACCGATCCGAACTTTATGGTAACGGCATGATGATCTTTTTACCACTATTCTGGACATGGTTTAGGATGGCCTACAATACTATACAACATACCTACATATGTCTTTAGTTAATTACTTTTTCGTTGGTACAAAGACGAAGCACCGTCTTCTTGTTCTGGTCAAACACATTAATTTCTACAGAAAGTTTTTCAATGCTTACGCGTAACCAAATTTAGCAACACCACTTAAAGTGTGATTGTCTTTCTTTAGTGTTTTATTTATGTAAGACACTTTGTTTTAAGTTGAGAAAAGTGAATCACACTTTTGAAGAGCTTTATAAAACGACGCTTTGTGTCAATTACGAAACTAATCCGACATTACATGTTATATGTTTTCTCAATACTTTGGTGATAAATATAACTAGATAAATTGCGAGAAAATGTTAGCATGGGACATGTTATGAGACGAGAAGAATGGAATATGACAAAGAGAGTTTTAGATATGGACTTGATGGGATATGTTGGATGTAAGAAAAGATGTATGGATTGCGAGAAGAATGGCTTGAGCACGAAATGAGTGACAACGGAGATGGCGATTGATTTCTACCAAAAAAGTCTTGGAACAAGGAAACGCCGAACTTACTATAAATGGGAACAGGGAAGGTGATTGAGTGAACTTTGTAATAAAAAGAAAAGTATACTATACTTTATAAATGCATCTTAAAGCATTTGATTTATAAAATTATTATACACGTTAAATTTTCTTGTCATACGCATCTACTCATTTCATACTAAATATGTATAGGTCCTTCTATTTCGACAGCTTCGTTGTGTATGTTCGTTTCTACAGACAGGTTGTCTATGGCACACAGTTAACACAAAGAATACCTAGTAAAGTGTATTTTTTTTTAAATCACTTCAAAAACTTCAGCCCGCTAAAACCTATACGTCGCACGTAACCTATACGTAGTAAATCATTTTGCATTCTTAAAAATATCTGCTATAGCGTATAGTAGAATTTCGATTAATTGTTAAAATAAAGAACGCATATTCATTTGGATTATTTAAATAATTTTAAGAGGGAAATCTTCTAATGGACTAATTAGCATTTTTAATACAAACCTCACATAAATATTTCGGACCCTCTTTCGTGTGGGTTCTGATATCCTAATTGAAGCACTTTATAAAATATAATTTAAACACAGTAAAATTTAATTTAAAGATAAGTACTAATAAATTTGGGTGTTCTAGAATTAGTGATTGCTCATTTGCAAATATAATTTGTGAAGAGGTTGTATTGATTAAGTTTCAAGTCAATTATCTATCTTCTACACTTATATATATTATATATATAAAACTCAAAGCGTCTATGTATGTTTCCTAAAGCCTTCTTAACGGATGGACCGATTTCGATGAAATTTTTATGAAATATTCTGATAAGCCTAGCGGGTGATTCTGCGAAGTGTGGTTGCGATCGGATCAACATAATTGGTGCTAATCGGGCGAAGCTGGGTCGGATTAACTGTAGATAAATAAAAATAACGAACTAAGCGATTTAAATGTTTGTTCATTTTGCGTATAATATAAAATAGCTATATTATAATACTAACGTGCACCATTGACCCGGGCGATACCGAAATGATTATGAGACAGCCTACAACAATGCTAAAGCTGATGATCATGATAATCACGATGACAATCCATTAACGGAACAAACAAATAAAGCTAAACAAACACAATGACGTGGACCAAGAAAAAATGTTCCAGTTCCTCACTCGTACATTCGGAACAATAACGAGAAACTTCCTTCCGGAGAAATAATAAAATCCAAAAAACAAAGGCCGATCATCAGTCTCGCTCACTTGAACGCATTAGAACAATACCTATCTCGACGCTTAGAGCTTGAAAATAAATTCCACTTCTATTCTTTATCCCTACAATTATTTTTACTGGAGCCATCTTAGGCGCTAGATAATTGTTTCACCAAAAAAGGCAACGCTATTCCAACATTTGTTTTTCTCGTAAAGTGACTATAAAAATCCTGTATAGGATTTTGATCAAAATATTGATAACGCTGGCTTACATATATTTTTAAAGGTAAGGTGTAATAATCCGGTAGTAATACATTGTATTCCTAAAACCCCGATTCCAATGAACGCTATATAAACTTAGATCCGTAACATTTCATTCAGGTGTAAGTACTTCGGAGATGTACATTTACTTCTTACATTATCATGAGTTATTGTTGTATTAGAGGATAGATGGAAGCATCTATCTAGAAGGAAATAAAATGAATGGGGCTATAGGTACAGTAGTGAGGAGTCAGAATGTGTCTATGAAGGCTCGTCTGGCAATACACAATGCTGTACTAGTCCCCACTTTAATGTATGGAAGTGAGAGCTGGGTTTGGCAGGGAAAGCATGCTAGTAGAGTCAATGCCGTTGAGATGCGATCCTTAAGAAGTATGTTAGGCTCACGCCTATTTTAATTGAATGATAGGATTAAAAATACCATTATAAGGGAAAAGTGTGGCTTAAAACTAGACTTTGTGATTAGAATTGAGAAAGATATCCTTCGGTGGTTCGGTCATGTTGAAAGGATGAATGAAGAGAGAATAACGAAACAAATTTATGTAGCAAAAGTGAGTGGCAGTGTTGGTAGGGGACGCCCTAGGAGAACTTATATCGATCAGATTAGTGGCTTACTAAAAAAGGCCGATATAAGGAGCACCCATAACCGACGAGCATGTATGCGTAGATGTATGAATTTGGAAGAAGCGAGAGAGGATCGCGCCAAATGGAAATCCATGATCTCTGCCTACCCCTCTGGGTTACGGGCGTGAGCGCATATTTATTTATTTATGGAAGCATCCAGTTTTAGAAGGGCCACTGTCATAGGCTAAGTTTCGTGGTTTCGTAAAATTTTCGGCAACCCTAACTGTTCTTTGGAATATACATAGTATAATTATTATTAAATTCATTTATTTCAAATTCATCCATATTAATATAAGTAACAGTGAATACTTGAAACTATGTTAGTAAAAGACACAGTCACAAAAGAGAAAAGAACAACAAACAAACAATTCATTACATTTTGTGGAAAATGATTGAGAAAAGCTCCATCTATCTCGTAAATATCATGACCAGGATGCTCTTAGAGCTAGCCCTTATACTGCAGCAGGACGCACATCGCTTTCTTATTATGACATAGAAGCCGTCGATACGAGCCTTCGCAAACATGCCCGATGCATTTCAGAATTGTATTTATTTTCACATTGCTGCATTTTGTGAACTATTTGTGCCTATGTATATTTGAATTGAACAATATTTTTTAACGTAAACTTAGAATAGTTACATTTTCAAGCTACATATTCTTTTAAGATAAATCAAACAAAAAAAAACACCGAAACCACTAGAAGCGAGTTTATTTAGTGCCAAGCGTGCTCGGAAAGAAAAAAAATAGGTCAGTGGTGTTGCACAATATCAAAAAACACATGTCTAAGTGTAGTGTAACGAAGAACGTGTCATTGGAGTGCTGAAATATTGCTTGTGGTCTATTTCTATGCGTCTGAAAAAAGTTTGGATAGCCTGAAAATACTTTTTTCAGTTTGTTCCCATGACAAACCTAAACTACAATTCTTAAATTTTAATAAGCAGATATTAGAATACTATTGTGGAATCTATGAAGTTACTAAAATTTAGTCATCGCTAGCGCCCTTTTTTAATAGAAGAAGGTAGCAAACCAGCAAGCGGTTCATATATTAAGTGACTGCTCATAGGCATTGGCAACAAAGCCTTGCTTCAACGGACAGAAAGAGATAAAAAGATAAAAAGGATATTTCTTTTTCCTATCAATTCCCTCCCCTGTCGAATCCTGTTCAATCATTGAACGTTCACGAAATCAAATAGACTACTTAGGTATATAGGTAATATTTAGTACAGTATCTTCGATAGCTTATTAAATAAGTATCCTCATATCTTCTATAGCTGATTATATAATCTAATAATGAAAGGCATGCTGCCGCAACATAATTTAAACTTCAACAATGGCACGGTTAATAATTAAAATAGATTAAATCGCTGATAGCCTAATGAATTCAGTCATTAAAAATGTAATTACGCGTTGGACAATAGCCGGCGTATAACTTTCATTAAAATGTAACAAAAGTTTACTGATTTATAGGCATTTTCTCCATTTCCCTTCCTCTTTCCTACGAAAAGTAAACATTTAACATTTTCATTAACTACCATTCCTTTAATACATTTTGCTAGGTGATATACGTCGCCTTTCATAGGCTCTATTTTTTTTTATTTCAGTCCAATAGACGTCCTTGGCCAGTTCATTGGTCTACCTTATGCCCACCCCCTATCCCGAAGCCTTTGGTGCCATTGTTAACTTGCAAAGACTGGACTTTAATATTTCCTTATCGTCTATTTATTCGTAACTATTTGTTGAAACATATCAAACACAAAACGTGAACGATTGATAACAAAAAATCCGTAAACCCTTCTCACTGTAAGTAGCTTGTACCGTTCGATGTCAACACCAACGTTTCCTTTAACATATGGATCCTAACGCCGTTTGTTATGAAATTCCCTACAACATTAATATCGAATCAGTGTCACTAGTACTAAATAAATTGATGAACTCTATTATATTCATTTGATAATATACAATAATTAATTATACACAAAGGACTATTTCCTTTGTTCATAGATTTTTTATATAGTAGAAAGTTGCAAACGACCAAGCGCAAGACATCCAACAATTCGTCGTCGTGGTATTTCACCGGTCGATCCCGGCCCATTCGGGCGACTTATTGTTGCGGGCTCTACCACTGTTAAAATTATTGTAGAAAATATATATGTAAACATATTTTATTACACAACACATCATCATCTCATTTCATCATTTCATTCATTTGAACGAAAAAACAGTCCTTTAACAAACATAAAGATATATATTTATATATGTTTAAAAAATGATAAAACGTATAAAACTTTGCATTAATCTGGAATTAATCCCACGATCTTCTAACTCCTAAAGTGATGATCATACTAATTGTTCAAATTCACTTTTAATTTAGTAATTTACAAATAGCATATATACAAATGTAAGGTAATACATATTTATGTGATGTCGAATTTGATTTTGCTCACTTTAGAGGCGCATCGCCTAACCACCTTCCCTGAATTATAAATTTACAAAATGTGCGAGTTGAAATGGACGATAGCGACTGATTATCTCTGACAACTACATTATTTTCTTATGATTTCGGTAGAAACAAAGCCATCGCTGTTACACCTGGAAAAAATAAATATTTTAATAATCATGACACAATAGAAAATCTTTCGCCACGATGAGAAGTCACTAAATTAGATCAGCATACATCATTTAAAATTTTGTTCACAGTTCCATTATTGCTGTTAAAGGAGGTTTATTTTCTAAGAAAATCGAGAAATAAAAAACATACAATTGTTTTATGAATATGCCCGTAACCTAAAGGGGTAGGCAGAGATCATCAGAGCAGATATTTGGCGCGATCCTGGCTGGCCTGGGGCGCTTCTTCTACATCCATACATCTACACATCCATGCTCGTCGGTTAAGTGTCCTTACAATTGTTTACAATTTGTTATACTAATTAAAAACTACACTTACACATCATAACAACTGTTAACGTGTAAAAAGGTACGGCGCAACCCATATTGAGCAATATAGGAAATGCTACGTTCCCCACGAGCGTGCCGATTCGACCCAAGGTCATGATTACAGAGATCGCAAGTGTTCTGTCAACAAAGATAATCTGTATGAAATTGATTATTAGACATATACGTAAAATTTGAAGAACATCATCCAAGTTTCAAACATTTTTGGTCCAAATTTAAAAGTGCCGGCCAAAAAGTGCTTTATTCTTTATAGATCTAAAACAAAGGAAAATCGCTTATTTTATTAGAACCCCTGAACATAAACTACAGGCTAAGATCCATAGCAGAACATTTAACTTTGTATTTTTGTGTAATATTTTTTTTTTCATTTAATCGAAAATATTATATTTTATTTTGCTTTCGTTAAATCATTGGATCAAAACTGTATGAACCTTTGGAACTCAAATAAAATTAAGTATAGTGGTGCTAAAGCTACGGAGTACTATAATTCTTTTGGCCGGACCTTTTACATTTGGACTAAAATGGATGATGTTCTTTGTTGACAAACCTGTCAATTATATATAATTATAAATTATTTGAGTCTCGTCAACAAATATTTTACGTTTATAAAAACATATATGTATATATCAAGAATATGGAGTAAAAAATAAAAAAATAATAGATATGTACGTTTGGTTGTAAGGATAAATCGTTCAACTATAAAACCAAAGATAGTTACTATGTAAGGATAGGAGAAAAAGAAATTTATTATTATTACTATTAAATACGTGACTCAATATAAACTATATAAAACGCATAAGTAAAGTGTGAATAACTTATCTCAACTCAAAGTTTCTTTAATTGAAGTTAGTTCAAAGTAGGAGAAAAGAAGCCTGGTTTTACCTTAAATATTTATACGTGTTTGTAAAAGTCTTTTGTTCCCTGAAAACAGGTTTTAATGAAAAACAAATAGCTTAAATGGTTGAACTTTTATACTGACGTACACGAATAAGAAATTAAGTTGATATTAGATTTCTCAGCAACTAAAGTATTTGGTTTTATGACTTATATTTTTGACTATTTCTTAGCGTCATTTCTGTCTGTTTGCATGCTTTTATGCTGTTGCTATACAAGGTATAAGTCTTCAATACAGTTTTTTTAAATGACGTCACAGTGATGTCATGATGATATCATTATGACGCATCGTTGACAAAATTTATTAGAAAAACACTAAATTAACAATTGTTAAACCATTTGCGTATTAATATAATGGTCTTAGTACAACTAAGGGACAGGATTCGTCTGTGATTTTTTTTTGTTATAAGAGAAGGGGGGAGGGGCAAACGAGTGGCGGGAAACCCGTGGTGATCAACGTTGCCCATGGACACCTGCAACACCAAAGGAACTGCAGATTCGTTGCCGGTCTTTAAGGAAAAGATAGATTACTAAACACCATATGTAATTTTTCCTTGTATGAGATACCTTCTCAAAATCATATAGTTAGAACGCTAGAAATAACTTTAACAATAAAAAACTACCTCATTCTAGT
>JWHW01026358.1:158793-188086 GCA_000931545.1 Papilio glaucus
TTTGCCCATCTTATCCCCAATGTAACGCCAACACATATAAGTCCAGCCGCTATGAGCAAATTCTTCTTACCAACTTTGTTGACTAATATACCACTTATCGCAAATGGTATAATGCAAACACAACCCAAAATAATACTGTTAATGTATGTTTCGCTACCACTGCGAGTCTGAAATCAAAAACAAAATTATTAAATCTTCCCTTAATTATTCCCGAAATGGTGTCATGGAGCTATGTTGAAAATAATACATACAGTTATCTGAGTAATTAATGAAATGATGTTACATAAATAAATGAAGAATGAAATATACTGTTGTAAAAGTACACTTGAAACAACACTATGTACACATTATACGAAGGTAATAGACAATTGTTATAAATTAAATTGAATCCGATTTAAAGAGTATTGTCTCGTATCTTTGCAATAGTATTTTACTTATAAAACTGAAGTGAGAACTGTAGAGCCTGCAACAACAACATCGTTGCACGAATGGGCTGGTGAAATACCAATAACTCGCAGAAGACAGGCGTGAAGTGGAAGTATTTTGAGTTTTGTCTGATGAGTGAGATGCCGGTAGACTCATCTCAGTCCTCTTCCCCTTTCCACCCTTTCCTAATAAGGATAGGATGGGAACCTTCCCATTCATCCCCTTCTAATCCTCTTCACCTGAAGAGGATTAGAAGGGGATGAATAGGAAAAGGAAATATCATTTCTGCCGTCTATCGCCTCCTCTATCCATTAAAGGTAGGACGTCGCAACGCATCTGCGACTCATTTGCTTATCGCGGAGATGCCTTTGGGTGGCGGTTTCTTAGTATCAGATGCCCGCTTGGTCGTTTTCCCACCTCTTTCCGTAGAATAAAGAAGCCCAGATTTCAGGGCAACAGTCCACAAGGATGGAATTACTTTTACATAATCATTAACAACTTTACTAGATCCAATATCCAATAAGTATACTCATTAATGATATTTAGATATTATTAGTCTCACTGAATTGAAAACGAATGAATTTGTTGAACGAATGAACAGCAATCGTACATTATGTATGAATGCAAGTCTGCAGTGTTTTACTGCTAAGATGCAATATTTATTTGTTTACTCACCGGTACACAAACTTCAGATAATGATGTGTTTGTACTCCTCAAATTCAAATCATGTGTGTACGAATCCAATATTCCACACAAATCATTATCACCATCAAAATCATTGTAATGTTCGACAATCGTTGACAGTTGGGGAAACCACAACCTAATTATATTGTAACTGAAAAAGAAGTATTTATGATAAATAATTTTAATGGAAAATTGACTGAAAGTTTGACAAATATGATTTTCATTGAATGGTAAATTTGTTTTCTCTTAAACACTCGTATAACAATGTATTACGTCGAATGAGTCGCGTTAATTGAATCCGTTAAAACTGATTATTCGAGTAAAGGATTTTCAAAATTCGATTTTAATTTTCATCGACAAAATGTAATCACTTCATACTACATTACGTGGTTAATGAGCATCGATAAGTGTAAATATATCGATTTTGTATACTGATCGTCAAAGAGATATTCCGAGTATACCACTTCAATTATCTTGACGTTATAAAAATTATATTAATTCATTTAATCAGTGCTTAACCAATTACAATATAATATAAATCATTGAATCATCGTCATAATGATGATGATTCAATGATTTATAAAAAGGCGTGAAGTAGAAGAATTCTGAGTTAGCCTAATGAGGAAGGTGCCGGAGGCCTAATCCTAATTTTTCCCCCTTACTATAATTTTCTAATAAGTACCGGATGGGAAGAGTAAGAGTATTGTTCGGGGAGGGGATGGATAGGAAAAGGAATTATCCTTTTTCTGTTTATCCCTTTCTCTATCTATCAAAGTTAGGCAACGCATCTGCAACTCATTAGCTTGTTGTAGATGTCTATGGGTGACGTTCACTTGTAGGGGGAATCGCTTGCTCTTTTGCCACCAAAACATAATTGTTAACAGTTGTATTTAACATTACCTAGAAACTCATGTATTTTATGTGTTAAATGTCAAGATATGCGTCATATGTTTAATTATATTAAATAATATAAGCAGTTATCATTTATTTAGGTAGAAAATTAGTTATATTTCATTTTATAGCCAAAATATCATAGAGCTATTGGTTTTAGTTCCAACGTTCCAATGTATTACTATGATGTTAAAGATAATATTAATTGTATTTTTCTCGTTCGTATGTTGTCGATAATTGTATGATTAGAAGAATATACGGAATCGGTATTTGCAGCTAGTTTAAAATAAAATTGTACTTACAAACCTAAGCTTAGGAAGTTCATACCAGATATTAAAATAAGATAACCGACCAACGGTCTTTTAAACATCGGCTTCACATTATGCAGTCCTGTTACTAATTGCTGTTTAAAACTTATCTTTATGTTTCTTCTTGGGTCCTCGTCTATAATTTCGTTCTCCTTATTCTTCCATAAATTGAAATACTGTTGACAGAATTAGAGGTGATCGATGTTAACAAGGGTTTTAATGTTCTTTGTTGAGGTAGGTTTGTGTTACAAAAGCAAACTTTATCAATTTTGTTGTCGGTGTCAACTTTTATAAACTAAATTGATTCAACTCTTATGGTTGAATTATGATGGTCTTCATCAGGTATATATGCTTTTAAACTTCATGTTTTAATTTCAATATTTCTAGACTATTTTAGTATTGATCATGGGCATCATAAAGTTTCACGTAGCATCTTTATACATTTTAAAACTAGCCTGTCTATATCCTCTTTTGTTCATTAGACGTGCGCATCTGCAGCTCGTTTAATTCTTGCGGATTATGGGCAGCGTTCACTTAACATCGGGCGACCCGCTAGCTAGACTTCCATTAAAAAAACTGCTATATGCAGTACTAAAGATTGGAAAATAATGTCAACAAAAGTATCACATCAGACGTCGTTTATAAGAGAGTCAATTTATAGAAATATTTTGCTACATCCCTTCATTTGACCTTTCGCAAAGCCTTTGTGACAACGTTACATAAATAATGTGGGATTTTATGTAGCAAGTTCTTCCTTCTAAATACGATCGGCGATGTCGTGCTCTGAATTATGTAAGCGGTTTATATATTAAACGTCGGCAATGGAAAGAGATTGATAAAGACAAGAATTCTAAGCGCGCACGCTATTAAATTCCGGCTACAATCACGATAAAGACATGGAAGTATGAAACTGTGATATGGATTTAGTTACGATTATATATTATGTATTTACTTCTTACGATGGAATTAAGAAATGTTTTTTCAAAAACCTGACTTGCTTATTTACAAATTATACAATAGCTAAACATTTTTTGAAACATTTATATCAACTTGCGTATTTTATTTATCCTTCAAGATATACATAAAACAAAGGCGTGTTAGTTAAACCATTTATAACTTAAGAAGCTTAGATTTTTTTTATGATCTTTGATTTATTAGATTCATCTCCGACTCGAATATAAAACATAAAAAATATGAAAAAATTCCCCAAAAAAATTACATTACGCATTTTTCGTACTATGTGACGTTACCTCTGATAATCTGATACAAAACGAAAAATATCGTATATAGCATGCTTTAAGGGAATATATACTTTGTTAAATGTTTGGGAATAACATATCAGACGTCAGAAGTAACGACAGACAGACAGTCTCAGTAATAGAATGTATCATACATGAAGCTGATTCAAGTTTAAATGTTGTATAACTTAAATTTCTTACCTTAAAAGTTTCAGCAGGCTTGCCGGTATTCATCGTATACACTTTCAATAATACGTGTCTTGCTTCCGAGAATTTATTTTGGGTTATGTAAAATTTCGGGCTTTCCGGTAAAATGAAGTACAGAATGAATGAAAGCAAAGACCAAAGAGACATAAAGTAAATGTAAAAATTCCATATGTGAAGATCTGCAAGGGAAATTATTATTTACTTTGATATAACTAATTTAATTTTCAATTCAATTAATCGAAAAAAAAAACTTTTTTTTTTCAGATTAATTAAACACAAGTAACATACTGTACAAAGGCGATATAAGAAGGTAACCGACGAGCGTGTCGCTTTATCTAGGAGCGAGATGTGTCCCAGGATCGCGCTTAGTAGAATTTTGTGGTCTCTGCCTAACCTTCTGGGTGCATATTTATTACTAAAGTAGACGGAGATTGCTACCAACTCTTCAACTTAGCTTACTAGGCTTCGAAAGTACCAGGGGTTTAGCGTTTGTTCATATTCCGAGTAAACATATGAGTTTTGAAATACTCGGAAACGAGTCGCCAAAATCTGTGAATAAAACTTAAGTTCTTTAAATTCTAGACCTCTAACTCAAGAACATCGATGTAATCATTTAAAATAATGATAAAACTCCCTCAACGTAAACCTGTTTTCTATGACATATGCTATTCTTAATTATCTCACGAAAAATAAAATATAACAGCATACAGTGTGTCAACGCGTTACGCTCTAGTAATCTCTCCAAGATTGAAGGAGGTCGATCTTCACAACAATCTATTGATGCGAAATAATTATTTCGTATATATGTAGTCAAAACAAATTTATTATTATATCAATAAAAACTACAGTATCGATTTGTTTAAACAACTTTTTTTTAAACATTTAATAGAAAATATAAAAGGTTTAAGGCTTTTAACTAGTAGAATAAGAAGCAGATTTAAAGGCTGGTTGTGATGTCTATGCTGCTAGTTTATGGGCGTCGGTATTTATTTCTTTAGAATTAAATTACACCCAAAATTACTTTGTCATTCCTTCATACTCACTGAAACCAGTGATTTAACCCGCCGTGCAATTTGTATCATCCTAAGCTGAACCACATTTAATAAAATTGATAATATAGATCTAAGGTCAACATACATTGGATTTAAATTAATGCTCTTTACAAACTTTTATCCCCTACTTTTTAGAGGATGAATTTAGAATAAATCCTTCTTAGTGCTCGCCTACGTAATACCAGAAATCTCTGTGCAAAATTTCAAATCTATAAGCCCAGTAGTCGGCTGTGCGTTGATTTATCACTCAGTTTTTTCTTTTATACATTTATCTTTGCGCAGCTCACCTTCCATAAAGGTATAATAGTTTGTACAAACCTATGTATCCATTAAACAAAGTAAAGCTCCAGTCATGTGAGAGTATGCCCCAGGACATTGCGGCAACTATTATCTGAGCCACAGCTTTAAATGAAGATCTGAACAGTATCACTCGATCTCTGATCTCCTTGTAGCAAAACTCTGAAGTCATCGTCAAGTTGGGACCGAACGACATTGCGAATCTAAAATAATGAATGTTTCCAATTTTTAAAAATTAATTAAATTTATCATTTTATTATGGCAGGGGTGAGGGGATTCATTACGCCTTAGGAGAACTTATATGGATTAGATTAATGCCTAACTAAAAATGGGTGATATAAGGAGCACCGACGAGAATGGTGTGCGTAGATGTATGGATAGAGAAGAAGCGAGAGAGATGTGCCACGATCACACGAAATGGAAATCCATAATCTCTACCTACCCCTCTGGGTTACGAGTGTGAGTGCATATTTATTTATTTCATTACAGAAAACCATTTTGGAAATACGTAATTACATTTTCAATATATTCGATCTAAATTTATTACCTATATACTTTGAAACGTAGGGAAAATATATGAAGAAAATAAATGAAAAACATTTGTAAAATTTACTTTGCTTTTAATTGTAATCGACCATTGGACCGACCCTATACCCGTTATGTACTTCAACTGATGGGTAGCGTGGTAGACTACATTAGGTATCCTACTACTCCAACGCATGTGATGCGCATTATGAGCTTTTGCACAATTACACATTAAGCCATGGACGCAATGCCCGCAAAGCTTTTGTTCCATTAATCCTATCCGATTGAACGCTGCGTTAATTTTAATTCCCACAGTAGGATCGGTTTTGAATGTCATTAGTAACAACCTAAATCCGAGTGCAGCGCGGATCTTATATATAAAAGGCGATGTGTGTATGTATTTATATGCTCCCTATAGACTCTGAAACGACAGATATTGGCCTAGAGGGTAATCCTGTGAAGTTGTCATACTTACTTATATATATTTATTAATTACGTATATAAAGGGATGCGTGCGAAGCCGCGGGCAACTGCTAGTCTTTATATATAAAAATGAAACCCTATTATCCTTGGTTACGTCACGTGCGAACAGCTGAACCAACTTTGCCAATTCTTTTTTTTGTGTTTTTTATTGTCTGAAGAAGGTTATTATGATCAAAAAAAATAGAAAGTAGTGCGGGAAAACAGATAACTTAACGACTATATTAGCTTTTCTAAGGTAGATAATTATTATGTAGGTTATTAAAATTTTATTAACTAGTCCTGATTTAATTGACAAAAGAAAAAAAAATAGGGAAAAATTATGAAAGTAGACCATTAAACTATCAATAACCAATTAGTCAATCGGTTAGTTTTTTAAATAAACTATTATTTTTTACGGTACTTTATATGGGTGTAGAAAATGTTCCTTAATGCTCATTATGAACGGTAAGTACTCGAGTTTTAAATTGAAGTATAGTTGCTTCGTCGCAGTCCTTGAGAAACTCAAAATGATCTTATAATTTATAATCTTAATCAAAATAAAATCTAGTAATAAGATCACAAACCTAGATTATTTCATTTCAACGCGATTGGATTTACGGTACATTTTCAATGTATATTTATATATAGAACGATAATCCACACAACAGTACAATTTTCAGTCTAGCTGGCGTCTGCTACACTACTTTACACGTAATACGCGCACGTAAATGTTCCGTGTCGGTATTGATTAGCATTGGACCGTCGTAAACATTTGCACAATAAATGGATAAAGAGATAAACTGGAAGGGAAACGGAGCTAATCCCTTTGATTCCGTTGACACACATTGTAGTATCTTTAGACCTGGATAATCCAATAGCGTAGCACTACGAATAGTTATAGAACTGAAACACAAACAACATTATAAAAAGAGATTAACTCAAAAACTACTGAACCGATTTTACAAATTATTTTAGCAATCGAAAGCTCTGTTCAGCGAATACCATAGACATGTTTTATTTGTCTATCGATTTATTTACCCGATCAAAACAGAGCGTGGTTTAGGTACAAATGAGAAAATGAATTTTGATCTATGAACATTTTTTCAAATCATTTACTCAATGTATCCGTATTTTTTTGAATGTTGCGATTATTAAATACTGCTTACTCATGAGCCCTTTTTATCACAATGTATGTTATCCTGTTCAAATGCCACGCATATTATATAATAGATATTGAAAACAAATCCTTTGTTAAATAAAATAAGCTACTTTTTATTTCCTTTTTTACACTTAACACCGGGGTTGTATAGTTACAGAGGTATGTTATTTACACCAACAGGAGCGGGATAGCTTTTCGTATATGCTCTAAGGCTAGCAAAATACGACATCAAATAACATGACGTGCCTAACGACCGAGCTCAAGACGTTGCTATTTATAGCAAAAAGGCCTAATCTATCTAATCGCTCAGCAAGCAGACCGCAAACAGACAGGACTACTAAAAGATTTCCGTCATTGGAATGGTGGTGGAGGTTAGGCCCCCGAACCATAGTCTATAGCTAAATCATAGGTGGAACAAATAAAAAGTATATCTAGCCAGTATCGCCAGTGAGAGATCCAGAAATCTGAATGTGGATAGTAGAGGAAAGGGAGGTTTGACCCCTTTTTGAGGTGGCTGAATTCTGATGATGTGAGTGGGAAGTAGACATGATTCAATACTAACTGGAATGGATATCCTAAAATGTGAATATATTAATTACTTGTGATTACATTCAAATACAATTATAGTACACGTGAAACATTGTGCAAATACAAAAGATAATGAATTTACAATTTCACTGCTAAACGTTACATATGGATAAGGATGTTGATAAAATAAAACCACTACTGTTTCTCTTGTCATCAAAGATCTCATCATGTAAATAAATCTTCTATCAATTTGCAGCAACATTATGTAATAGCCTGATAGTACAATAATTAAATAAGGAATTTTATGGAGAAATTTTCATGCGCATTTAGAGAGAGTGTGCATAAACGCGAGAGATATTTCATACATTCACAATCAAGACCTAAGAAATCGAATCTCAGCGTGAATATTTTGATATATTTTTAATAATTAATGTACATGTCTGTCATATGTCTGATATATAATTTAAGTACAGTCATGATATAACAAATGACAAGGACAACAGCGCTATGCAATAAAATACCAAAGTAATAAAATAAGATGACAATGATCGTCATAAAAATATGCTTGTTATTAGTTCTCATAGATACGACAATTATGCTTTATGTGATAATCGAATTTTATAGAAATTAGTACTTTAAAATATTATTTATATTTATGTTAGATGGAGCCTAAATGTTAAGGAATGCCAGGCGTGAACTAGACGACGAAGCATAAATTCGCCTCTCACAAGATAAATTAATGGTCTGGTCATTTCCAAAGTTGCAGTAGTGTACTAGACGAGGGCGACTAGTCAATGATCAAGGCGATCCTCAACGGAGTCGTATGTTCACAGTAAACGTCCAGTGACTGATAATTATGATGATGATATTAATGTTGATAAAGGTTATTCATAAATTAACTTACAAAATTCCTTCGAAGAATTTCGCCACAACAAGAACCTTATAGCTTTGACTCGATCCACCAACAACGGTGAATAGGAACAGGCCACCGAAACCGGGAACTAGAAATATTTTCCGACCGAAAGTATCAGTCAAAAAACCAATCAAAATTGAAACCAATGTCATGCCTGAAATTATCATTAAAAGTTAATAAATTAAAATATATCTTTTAACGTTCTACTAACTTACCATGCAGAGTAATGAAGTAAAATAAGTATATATAAAGAAATACTTATTTTACTACGTGATTATTCATATTGAATCACCCTTGCTACGAAGAATTACGACTATCCAAATTATGTGCACATGACGTTTGTAAAACTGTACTGATAACAAAGAAGGAATTTATTTGAAGACTGTGTACCTCTCGTTAGCACAATCACTTTATTAGTGAAATAATGGAACTTGCCTATTAACTACTCAAGGTACTTACACTCCGTAAAATTAGTTTTGGATCTCCCTCATTTAAAGAGTCATTGTTAAATCTAGTATTGTCAACGATAATAACACTAACAATATCGAATACTTACCTATGTATGGCATTGCATTTAATAATCCTTTTTGTATTAAACTCATGTTCAAGTCACATTCTGCTATTGGCAATATGTAAGGTGTTGTATTTGTTACAAGGACACCCGCTATCAATCCAACAATTGACGACGTCAGTAGTAAAACATGAAACCATCCGATTCCACATTCTTTTAGAGCTAAGTCAACTTCTTGCATAGAAGTTAGTGCATCCTTGCGATCATTTTCTGCAACAAATTTAAAACTTTTGTTTATAAAATATTTAGATTTAATGTTTATGTAAAAGATTTTAAGTACAGATGAGGAAGGAGATTTATATAATCACTATTTCGTAATAATAGACACTGTGGTGAAACATGTTAGTTGAACACAACACGTTCCAGTTAGGTGTTCCGCGGTCTCGTGAAAATTTCTGATGATCTGTCATGTGGAGAAGATATTTTAGAAAAATTGGCACCTAAAAATGGCGTTTTTGATAGCTTTGACATGCTTATGGAATAAGATAATAAGGTGTATCAAAGTAAGTTTAACTTATTAAAATGTGCCATACAGTGAGCGTTGCCGATGCTATTTGATTACATAATACTTAGAGTCTGCACTTATAAGGAAATTTGTCAAGTAGGACATAATGCATTGTACATGCAGAATATACTTAATGATGAGGAAAACATATTCATTCTTCAGAGATACATAGAACACGTTTTTACTATGTAATATTTTTTACCACAGTAGCGCGTAAAAAATCAAACGATTTGATATACTGAATATTGTTTTGTTGTAGTCACTACATAATAAATGCCTTAAATAAGTCACTTCAAGATTAAATATGGCTGCTTTTAATACAAAACAAACACACGTGTATTCACTGCAAGATGTAGCAGCCATTTTAATAAAATTGTCTAAAAGTTGTACATTATTTGAAAGCAGCCTTCACATACCTTTGTTGTCCAATTCTGTGCGATCTACTTCAGTCATTTTTATTATGTTTATAAACCCAAAAATGTTGTATTATTTATCTTAATACTTCAATATCACTTGAGAAGTTGCCAACTGCTACTGAATTGTATCAAATATGATCATGTAATATATCGTCAAGTAAATTTATCGTGGATGAAACGACAATATTATATAACAATTATATATTAACCTCTTCGACTATTCACTTTGAATAATACAGATATGAATGAATTTCCAGCACACAGATCATTATTAATTGGTTATGCTCATGATTGATGACATGATTTACTTGTTAGACAAATATTCAGGTCTTAACAAAATTCAAATGATGATGATTATTGCAGAATATTAACATAAAAATTTATAACGTTTTGTAACTCTTTTGCAATACTTACATCATCTCCAATTTGACGTGCGGTATAAGGTGTGTTTGTCACCAACGGGTCTGTTCGAAGTTTGTTGGAGCCCAATTTAATAATATTTTACATATTCATTAGTTAATTTAACTTTGTATATATCTATTTTAGGTATTTTCGTATTACGTACTATTTAAATATGAAGTAAACTGCGGTAAATATCCCTTAATATAGTAGATTGATGACTTCTGTCACTTTATTTGGACAGTTGTATATGATTTTAGTTTTAGTTCGGTTATTTTAGTTTAGATATGCTATAAAAGTTCAGCTGTCCGTTGTGTACCCGAAAATATTAGAATCTTTGCTTTTGCAATATGTAAGGTTAGTAAAATTTGATTAAGGTAACTTCAAATTTCTTACATTATTATTTTAAATATAATTTAGATATATATTTATTTGATTTAAGGTAACAAATATAGTAAAATTATATTTATAAACAGAATACAGCAGAATTTCTTAATGTCCACTGTAGTTAGTTACCTAGTCCATTGGAATAAGATGACCATCTTTTTTACTTTTTGAAATTTGTCGTTTATGTCCTTGAATGAATTGTGTTCTTCTACGAATGCATCTTCTGCACTTTATTATACTAAGTTGGTTTATAATACAGAGCATATTCCTTAAAAACCTGCAACGCATCTGCGTTATAACACGTTGTAACTTTAAACCAACGGTGTTAGGACAGTAAGATTTACTGTTCTAGGTAGCTAATGAAAATGACCAATAGTGATGATGTAGAAACATCACCATTATTGGTCCTTTTATTACGGAACATCCTGTGTAGTAACAAACGTCGTGACTCTTTAGTAACATCTATGTAGATTACCAAGGTCTTACCATCTGCTTGGGATCCTGTGATTGAATAAAACTAAATCTCAAACTAATCATACAACTGCAAAATATCCAGATACTGTGAGCTCATTCTGCATACATCGGAGTAGAAACAATAAGACTGTATTAAAAATAAGACTGTACTTCGCCAGCGAGCAACATTGAGACGACAGGCACGTCAGTCCCCCCCTGTGGCCATGAGCGCTATAAAGTACTCGAAACGTCGGGAACAAAAACTTTAATTAAACGCGATAAAATTCGTAAAATAAGTTCCATTTCAATTAATGAACCAATTTAAAAAAAAATGTTCCAAAAATATAGCATTGTCCAAAACACACACGCAGACTAACACAGCCTATTTTTTTTATTATTATCGTTCAACACTGAAGTTCACCCAGACGACGACGGGCAGCAAAATATGGTATAAGATCAAATTAAACAAGGGAATATTAAAAACTTTATAGTCGTCACAATCATTTATTGAAAAAAATATAACGTCATGATTTCGGCAGGAACAAAGCCATCACCGTCACACCTGAAAAAGACATAACTATTCAATTATCTTTAATTTGATGCAGACAAATTATTTCATTACGAGTATATAGATTTGACGACCTATAGTATTGTAGTTAAAGTACTTTGTTAATACTCTAAATGTTTGAATTTGATCCAAATCATTGGCATAGTGTTATTTGCTAACAATTTGGATCAAATTAATTTATTCCAAAATCAGAAATTTTAGATAGTTTGCAATCTGACTCCCGGTTTCTGAAAGGTTTGTGAAATTACTATTCAACTGACACTCCTGTGTGACACACAGTCTTGTCAAATCTATATCAGTTTCTAAAAGAAAACAAAGTTTATCCTTCTACTAACACTATTTTATTTTTTAAGTTTTATAGTTACTAACAAATATGGATTTATTCATATTACTATATACTATATAGGATATTACTTGTAAATGAAATGACATTTTCATCATCAAATTGATTGAAGATTTCAAAATTTATTTTTCATGTTCATTAAATAAAAATGTTTGATTTTATTTAAAAAATCCAACGCCTTTTCATGTATCATCCATTTAGATTAATACCATATATATAAAAGTAATTAGTTAATGAATGCATTTACTTACAATTTCATTTCGAACATGTTTGCTTAATAAATAAACGAAATTTTAAATAATTTACATTCACATTTTCATAGACTTGAAACATGAAATAATTTTCATTTTTTATAACGTGAGAATTTTTCGATGAATATATAATTTAGTTAGTTAAAATAAATATTTCGTGTTATTCTTTCTTTAATTATTTCTAATACTAGTTTCAATGCTAATTAGCATTTAATATTAATTAATACAAGTTTTATTTACTTCTTACAAAATACATTTTAAATGTGCTGAAATAATATCACAGCCTTTTTAAAATAATAATTATTAAGGTTTGCATTGTCAATCATTCTTGTCTAAATATTTAAAGATAGCACTTATTAAATGAAAATAATTAAATATTTGATTAAAAAAATGAAAATATCATTTTCATTTATAGAATTAAATTGTTACTTTTAAGGTTTTTTACCGATACTTACACATCATAGCGCCTGTTAGCGAATAAAAAGGTACAACACATCCCATATCCAGCAGTACTGGAAAGGCCACGTTTCCTACGAGAGTGCCGATTCGACCAAAAGTCATGATCACGGAGATCGCAAGAGTTCTGTCAACAAAATGTAAAATGCCTTGTAAAGTTTCTAGAACACATTGAAATATTTTTAAACATGGAGTGACTCTATTAATTGAAATAAGGAGACAGCGTTTTTGTCTACTTTCTTTTTATGATCCATTGTTTTAACTGAATGACTTGATTTACTAAATATCAAGAATCTTTAATCTTAGTTTTTTAAATGTGAGTTATTGATGAATCTCTATAGTTAAAAAAGATTACTTCTATTGATGCATTTAACTGTAAAATATGTTAAAATGCCCAATGAAATAAGCAATTACGCTTTATATTGTGGCTCAATTCGTAAGTTCTTTTTATAACGTTATAGACTAGCGCTCGATCATAATCCGACCCGTTCAGTGATGACGTGGTCGAAAGATGGTACGCGCTAGTTTGGAAAATTGCATAACTAAGTCACGAATTTAAATAGAATTGATCCTATTAGAAAACTAGACCGAGAGTCAGCATCCTTAATTTAATCTGTAGACATTTTAGACATATCGTCAACGAAAGAAGAATGAGGTCGAAGACGAATAAGATAAACAAACCTTATTGTTGTTGGAAATAATTCAAGTGTTAATGCCTGAAATAAACTCATCATAGTCTGTGATATCGCGGTATCGACGGAGAACAGTGCGACCACTGCAACTTTCGAGTCCGCCCATCTTATTGCCAAAGTAATGCAGACACATATGAGTGCAGCGGTGACGAACAATCTCTTCTTACCAACTTTGTTCACTAAAATACCGCTCAACGCAAACGGTATAATGCAAACGCAACCTAAAATAATGCTGTTAATGTATGTTTCATTTCCACTTCGAGTCTGTAAATAAAAACAAAATTTACATAAATTATTTGACTTACTAAAGATCATCATCATTTAATTATTTATTAGAATATATTAAGTGTAATATGCATTATTTTTATGCTAAACCGGGTACCGTTTACTGGGTACCGGTTACCGGTTACCGGGTACCGGGTATACGGGCTACCAAACTTCTCAAGACTTCTATCAGTTCAGAAACTGAAAACTAAAACTGCTAGACCGCAATTACACCTTACGTTAAGTAATGAGATCAAAGCATGGTAGATATTATGCTCTTTATCTCGTAGGTGATAAAGTCACTGACAATTTGATCAATCATTTAATGTACGCACAACAAACGAAGAATACAAAACGTTCGTCATTTTGTTTAATAGTATGAATAAGTATTGCCTTTTGTTATGAAATTAATGGGCAAATAATCAAGAGACCTACCTGATATTAAGTGGCTGTTCCACCTGAAGTGATTCATAATTAAAAACGTTTTATATTTTTTGCCAAAAGCAATATGAATTATAATAATGTAATAAAATGAGTTGTCTGTAGTAATCTTCATCTCAAATTTCCCCCCTGCCAGTTCAGTTATTAACAAATGTTATTCTTTTATTCTCAAGGTTCAATCTTAATGTGAGAAAATATAACAAATAGAGCTATTTTTGAACATATATTTGTTGTAAAAAAATTGTTTCATAAACTTGCACACACACCTTAATGATATTACAGTGCAGATACCACGTTCCAGACGTAACAAAAATACATAGAAAGCGTACGGCTTCAAACACCGAGAGAACTTTAACATAATTGCTTTAGAAAACATGATATGACAGTAACAGGAGAGTGGTTTTAACCCTTCTTTTTGTTTCAAACTCTTTATTTTAAAAGCAGAAATGTAAATAAAAAGTGACTACATTGCGTCTCAACGTTGCTTGACGTAGCATTATGTACGGTAGCTCCACGTTCTTACAATTAAATACCACAGGTAATGAAGTAATCCTAGGCACAAAATTTGTCGATTAAATACCACTGGTAATGAAGTAATCCTAGGCACAAAATTGATGACTAAAATTGACGAATTGAAATGTAATGAAGAACATTTAAAAATATAGCAACCTATATCAAGCAATAACAGTTAAAATAAATAATACATGTAAGGAATAAGTAACAGAACTCGTTATTTTTAGTATCAACTCAACTTTTAGAAGTCTTCTATATTAAATCGAGAGTAATAGAGATGGAGTAGATAGAGATGTATTTTACATTAAATCAAGTTATTTCCAATAACTTTTAAGACGGCTGACGGCTGACGGCTGGGGTCAATATGCTTAAAATTACATGTTTTAAAATTTGAACATTATTAAAATAAAATTCAATCTGCATGCAATGAAACATGCTAAGTTTTTATATTCAACGAACACGTCAAAAAGTGTTATTTTATGCCGATAGGTTAGACTCATTTGCTCAATAATCAACAAAAACTAACGAATCTTACCAATAAAATTCGAAATTGAATACAAGAAGTTGATGAATCAAAACCTACTATTATCGAAATGTTTAATTCAATTTTTTAATAACGAATGTTCAAGTCATTTACACCTTGTCTAATCAACCAATTTATTATATACCTTACAGTTTCAAAATAAAGTTCATATTACTTTGATAGTATTTTTTGTATGAACACAAACAGTAACTATTTTTGAACTATTGCCGCGCCCGTCTGTCTGTCGGTAGTCCTTATAAAGCCTCTGTTTTTTTTGTCGTCAAATATCATTAAGGTAATTATTTGAACTTGATCAAGTGACTTGGTGATTTATTCATGAACAGTGAGCATTAATAAAGTCTTGTACATAATGAGCAGAGAACAGTCAACTATATAACTACGGTACACGCTAGTTGGTTTTATTTATTACCACAAGTAGGCAGTCTTAAGCAACGTATTTTCCATAATGGCTCGAGATCACGCGAATTCCAATACTTTCGTGTGCAAATCAAACGCTCTACGAGTGTTTTCAATACTACAGATTCTTTATAGAGGCTATACTCCTTTATATAAATCCATTTAAATATAATAAAATCTTTTTAACTTTAATTTATCCGTTTTCTTCTGCCTGTTTTTCAGCTATTATCGTTGTAACTCTTGAAAAGCCTAGAAATCCGTTACTTAAAAGTTTTAGGCTTGAAGCCCTAGTGATACTAAAGATCAACACCACCTCAAACCATATTTGCCTCAATTTTTTGGTTAGTAGTTGTACCCATTAACAGAAAACGGGAAAAAATGTAGATGCGTGAAGAATTTAAAGTAAAGATACTAATGTACCCAAAACTGCGACAAAATCAACGAAAGATTCGTCAACAACTAAGCTATAGTTCAACCAAAGAAGAATAATAACCTCACAGGATAAAGGAGTTAATAATAATAGGTAAGGTTGATACCTCTAGTATTTAAACATCTGCGTTTCGTCTGATGATTGCAGTGCCGCAGGCCCCATTCTCTTCCCATGTCCTCCTAGTGATGTTTCCTTTTACACTATGACACCTCGAGGAACAACACACATCTAATGACACCTCAAACTTTAAAATCGATCCAACCATTTTAGCATTTATTGCGTCATATGTCATTACTCACCGGCACACAAACTTCAGATAATGTCGTATTCGCATTTCTCATTTTCAGATCATGCGTGTACGAATCCAGCATTCCACACAAATCGCTATCACCGTCAATATTACTATAATGTTCGACAATGGCCGACAGTTGGGGGAACCACAGCCTTATTATGTTGTATCTGGAAAGGAATTTATCATGAGTCATTTCGAGAGCAACTTAACTGAACGTATCGTTAATATGATTTTCATTAAATGTTGAATTTATTTTGCTTCTCATTCGTGTATGCATTACGTGTAATCAGTCGCGTATTGAATCCATTGATATTGAAAATTCGTGTAAAGGATTCTGTATGAAATCTTTTTTAATATTCTCCATTGCACGTGTAATGTCTGTAATAAGTACGAATCATTTAATTTGTATCTAATAAGGAAAGCTTTACATTCAGGTTTATCAATAATGATATATTTTACATGTTTATACAATATTGTGCAATTTTATTCTTAAAATAATATCAACAAAGTGACTGTAAATTAATTTACCTTTCTTTTATTTTATGATTACTTCTTACTACAAAGTTAATTAAGTAAATATCATACAGATATACAAAAATGCGTACTAAACCAGTGGGTTTCGTTAACATGTTTCATAATTACTAGAATTGTGTCAAAACTAATGCTTACAAGGGAAATATTTACTTGCGATATAACATTATCATTGTTCAAATAATTGAGTGCTTCTTACAACTCAGTAAACGTATGTTTAAATAGAAATTACGCGTTAATACGTATATTATTTACATTATTTTATACGAATTTATGATTTTTATTAATTTGAAGTGTAAAAGTACAGCGATTACTTTTATTTATTACTAGCTGTGCCCCGCGGTCCTGCCCTGCAATTTTACTTAAACGAAATTATATTACCTACATAACCTATCATCATCTCCCTGCCCTTTTCCCACGTATGTTGGGTCGACACAATATGCACAGTGAAATTTATATAACTTTTTTAGTTATAAACCGATTGAGATAAAACAAACCCTAAATGTTGAGTGAACCTTACCACAATACATTAGTGAAAACCGCGCGCGTAACAAACGCACAGACAAACAGACAAAAATTCAAATACTGATTGTTTTGTGTTTTATTGCGTTTATGAAGACTCCCAACAATAGTTTGTCTCAAATATCTTACATGTACAGACAGCGATCAGTTAAATTTTTATTATTTGTATAGATTTGAGGTTTTTCCTCAAAGCGACACCTTGAGGCATTTAATGTGGTGCTACGGTCGTATGGTCCGGATTAGTTTGAGCCAGGAGGTGAGAAACTGTTTGCGTGTTTGTATGACCCGGAAATTCATACAGACTGTCAAGAAGCGCAAAGTACCTCGACCACGTCCTTGGGAAGGAAAGGTAGAAGTTGCTGGAGCTATGCAGCTGTGCAGCTTCGCACGAGTACTTTGTGTATACAAACTTTCATCCCTTACTTTAGAACTTTAGGGGATGAACTTAGATAAATCCTTTATAGTGCTTGCCAACGTAATAACAGAAATATTAGTGCAAAATTTTAAGTCCCCAGCCCAGTAGCTTGGTTCGTACGTTGATATATCACTCAGAAAGTTTCTTCTTTATTCAGACAATATAGAAGATAAATTTCAACATTAATTTCATTCAATACGTGATTAAATAAAAATGAATGTACTCACAGGGCCAT
Source organism: Papilio glaucus (assembly GCA_000931545.1). Classification (NCBI taxonomy): domain Eukaryota; kingdom Metazoa; phylum Arthropoda; class Insecta; order Lepidoptera; family Papilionidae; genus Papilio; species Papilio glaucus. The sequence goes on from JWHW01026358.1 coordinate 177,108, forward strand.
ACTCAAGAAATTCAAACCAGATATCAGGAGCAGGTAGCCAAGTAATGGTTTTTTTAACATAGGCTTTACATTGAGAAGTCCAGTGATCAACTGATGCTTGAAGGTGCTCATTATTTTCCTTTCGGGCTCTTCGTTTATAACTTCCTTTTCCTTGTCTTTCCATAAATTAATGTACTAAAAAAATTGATAAATGAAGTAAGCCCACTAAAACCTTAGGCTTAGAACATAATAGATACTTTTCCAGTAATAGATACAACGTTTGTATTCATAATTATTATTTTATAATAAAATACAATACATGGGATCTTATATCGATCAGATTAGTGGTGTTCTAAAAAGGCTATATAAGGAATAAGCATCAGCGACGAGCATGCATGCATGGATGTAGAAGAAATAAGAAAAATGTTCTTAGCTCTACCTAGCCCTCAAGGTTATAGGCACGAGTGCTTATTTCTTTGTTTTTATATGCATAATGAGTGAAAAAAAAGTTATGAAAGTGAAAATGCTGGTAAGAAAATATGACTATTATTTGTAGTTATTCCGGTACTTCTTTAAGATGGAAATAGATACCGCTACAGTATCAATCTGTTAGGTATCAAATTACATTATGATAGTCCAATTACACATATACCCGAAACCAGACGATAAAAATACACCCAAGCCTCACCTTGAACGTTTCAGCAGGCTTCCCTGTGTTCATTGTATACATTTTAATTAATATTTTCCTCGCTTCATTATACTTCTTTTGAGTTAAATAAAATCTGGGGCTTTCCGGTAAAATAGTGTATAAGACAAAAGAAAGCAAAGACCACAAAGACATAAGGTAGATGTAGAAATTCCATACTTGAAGATCTAGAAATAAAAAATAACGTATCACAGTCTTTTAGTAAGTAACAGTACATTTTTAAAGGTTAGCATGGTGTTAGCGAGGGAGGAATGTCATGTGACAAGGAGAGTTCTAGATATGAGTGTGGATGAATGGATGTTGGTAGGGTTATTATCTTCATATACTAGCTGTGCCCCGCGCTTTTACTTGCCCGCAGTTCACACTGTTAGTAACATTTCTATCAAATGCAAAATGATTTTTTCAAATCCGATTTGTAATTTCAAAGAATGGCGCGATCAAACAAACTTCAAGAAGAGAAGCTTTTTTATTTTTATTTTAGTATAGATTTATTCAGAAATCCACATCTATCACGGATCACTATACGGATATATTTTTATACAAACCAATGTATCCATTAAATAAACTGTACTTCCAATCGTGTGTTAGAATGCCCCAAGACATGGCAGCAACTAGTATTTGAGCAACTGCCGTAAAAGATGATCTGAATAGCACCACTCGATCTCTGATCTCTTTGTAGCAAAATTCCGAAGTTATTGTCAAAGTCGGGCTGAACGATATTGCAAATCTGAAAAATGTAGATAAAATCTTTGTGAAATATTCCTATTAATGTCTATGTGCATCTTGGAAATGTTTAAAATGTACTTTATAAAACTAAAACTGAAGGCAATTCTGTTCTTAATGTCCCTCACCTCACGAACATAGTTTCCTCCAAGGAAAGTTAGTCAAGGTAAAGCTTGGCACTAACGTGTTAGTTATAGCAATAGATGCTATAAAATATATAGCTAGTCGTCTTCGGACTGGCCACGTACAGATTGACGCAGCGTAAGTAGACCGCTGGACCGATGCTCTGGTCAAAGTTGCGGGGGTCCACTGGATGAGGCCGGTAAGGGACCGATCTTTTTGGCGATTAATATGGGAGACCCACGTCTAAGAGTGGACATCTACTATCTGAGAAGAAGACTATTTTTTTTTCAATTAAGTTTTTTTCCATAATGTTAGATATTTTAATCAGCTTCATATACCTATACGGAGACCTTATTGAATAAAACAGTTTTTACAAAACCTTAATTCGTATCATAGGCTGATTTTTTTTTTTTTTTTTTTAATGATTAAACGAAGTCAAATTTATTACTCAGACAACTTGCAGTTACGTAATTATTATTGTCCCGTTAATCGTTACCAAGCCCAGGCGTGTTTAAGGGGCTTAAAAATAGGAGACGAGTTCTACTTCAAATGGACAATTAATATCTAATATAACTGATTATTTCTCGCAGCATACCTATGGTTTGTTCATCATTCTGAAAGAAACATTTAAACAAGTAATTTTATTTGTACTTACAAAATTCCCTCGAAAAATTTCGCTATAATCAACACCTCATAGCTTTGACTGGATCCACCGATTATTGTAAAGATGAAAAGCCCCCCAAAACCATAGAGCAGAAATATTTTTCTGCCAAACGTGTCTGTTAAGAAACCGGCGACTATAGAAACCAATGTCATTCCTGGAATTATAGTTACAATAAATTAAAAGTCAAATTAATTTAAAGAAGGGAACATTGTTATTTTAACTTAAAAGCAATTACCATGTAAAAGTGTCTCAAAATTTTCACATCTTTGTATGAACAAAAACAAGAATAAAAAAATATTATGTCACAAATCTCAGAATTTTGAGTCGATGAATACATTACTGGTAATTTACCTATGTATGGCATTGCATTTAATAATCCCTTTTGTATTAAATTCATGTTTAGATCGCATTCTGCTATTGGTAATATGTAAGGTGTTGTATTTGTTACAAGGACGCCCGCTATCAATCCGACGAACGATGACGTCAGTAGTAAAACATGAAACCAACCAACTCCACATTCTTTCAGAGCCAAGTCAATTTCTTGCATAGACGTTAGTATTTTCGGATCTTGACGCTCTCTTCCTGTAACATTTAAAGATAGCAAAACATTGTTTTCATTCATTGCCAAGGTTTAAGACTTTGAACAATTTAATGTATGCTTTGTACTTTATCATACAATATTCATAAATACTAGTTGTGCCCCGCGGTTTCCCCACCCTGATAGTTGATAGTTGTTGATAGTTTACTGAAACGAAATATTACTTACTTAACTGTAATAATATATAAATTACTACTCTATTTTATAGCATTTTTATCGATCAAATGTTTGACACGGTTCTATAAATTGATATAACTTTTTTATTTATAAACCGATGGAGATAAAACAAACACTAAATGTTAAGTGAAGCTTACCACAATACATTAGTAAAAACCGCACTACAACCTAAATCGGTTAAGCCGTTTCTGAGATTAGCGATAACAAACGCACAGACTAACAGACACAAATTCTAATAATGATTGTTTTGGGTTTTATTGCGTTTATGAAGGTCCCTAATAATCGTTTTTCAAATATCATCCATGTACAGACAGCGATCAGTTACATTTTTATAATATGTTTAGATCATTATTATTTTGGAGTTATTTTTATTGTAAAATGTGTTAGACAACTTTATTAAGTAGCAGGTTTATTCTTTGTCACTGTGAACTGGGTTTGTTGTTTGTTGTGAGTGAGACATTCCGTAAGTAAATGTTGCAATGCTGTTGTCATTTCACGATTTGATAAATGAGTTGTTGATCATTTTTTTTTATCAAGGGAGAAAGCTTTTCTATGGATTGTGTCTGTTATGTCTTTTGTTTGCACGGGTGGTTTAGAATAAAACATAGAAAACATAAAACAAAAAAAATACCTTTTTTATTAGGTCAATGAACACATTCAATTGAATCGTTTATACGTAATACAAATGAAAGGCAATTAATGCCGATTCTTATTTCAGTATTTCGTAAGATTAAGTATTAACTCGTTATACCGAAAAGAAAGAAGCACAAGTCAATGCAAAGATCAATAGATTAGAAATGTAACAGTGAAGCTAGTAAAAATAGTAATGACAACCAGTATCCAGCTAATTACAATTATATATAACACTATACTATACCATTGTCATCCAGAGCTGCTAAATCAATTTCACTCATTTTGAATAGTATTTATAGCAGATAAACTCTAAAATCTTCACTCTAAAATTATGAACTGCACTGTCTTTTCTCATTATCATATATGAAGTTGCGAACAGCTACTGAATTATATCAAATATGATGATGATATTATAATGTCGACGTAACGTCAATTTATCTTGGATTCAACGACCGTGATATCATCTAATTTATCTTGACCTCCTAAACTATACACTATTAACTTTGTATTAATCAGATATCTTTGAGCATGCAGAAACTGAGAGATCATTATTAAATGGTCGTCTGAAACTAATGAGTAAACTTGAGATAAATTTAAGAAAACACGGCATACATGCGTAGACACTGATGATTTTTTTTAAATCCGATCTTATATAATTTTACGGCAATATGATATCACGACAACGGAGACAAAGTACCCCATAGTTCACTCTATCTCATACGAGATGGAACATTAGGACGGCATTCGCAATTCCGGTCCACTCTATGCAGTCATTTCTACAAACCCGTTTTCTTCTACGACCCACACTTGTTTTACCAGCGACTATTCCCATCAAAATTAGTTAAAGGAGTATATATTTATCGTGCCTAAGCACATGGCCGAGGTAAAATACTTTCTCAGCTTGACGATTTACAGAAGACTTTGGTGGACTCTTCGTAGTACCTCCTCATTTGACACTATCTAATTTCAACTTATTGTCAACATGCACCTGTATGCCCACATCTCGAACGCTTCAATATGCTTTCTAAGGTTATATTTTATTGTCCAAGGTTTACATTCGTAAACAAAGTATGTCTCCAACTTTATTTTTATCTCTACTAATATTATAAAGAGGAAATATTTGATTGTTTGTTTGCATTGAATAAGCTCCGAAACTACTGAACCGATTTGAATAATTCTTTCACTGTTTGGAAGCTACACTATACCCGGGTGACATAGGCTATATTATATTTTCAAAAAAATTAGGGATCCTTACTAAATTTCCAATAATATAACCCTAGGTGTAAACAAATTAGTTAAAATATTATTTCCTTTAAAATTTGTCACTATGTGTAATTTCGTTCAACTTAAAATAGGATAGTTTTTTTATCCTTTTTTTTAGTTATTCCCGTGCGAAGCCGGTGCGGATCGCTAGTATTGAATAAACTGGCGCTTGACCACGATCCCTCTTGACGGTAAGTGGTGATGTGGTCGAAAGATAGTACGGACTAGTTTAGTAACAGGCTATTCACTGTTCTCTTGAAGGTACCCAAGTTATAATTGATGTCGGCTTATTGTCACATGTTTAGCTACCGAGTTTTCACTATCACCGCATTTTTATTAACAAGTTGCATGTAGTTTGGTTAATGTTTAGAGGTAATTCTGCTTCTCGATACATACATGAGTTATGTTATTATCTATGTCATCTCTCTTTTGTTCTCTCCTGTGAACAAACATCTGTAATTCGTCTTGTTGAAAGCAATAACCTAAGAACTCCTAAAATTATATTAAATAAATACATAGATGTGAGCGATATTAGTCATCGATTAGTATATGAATGTTACGGAATGTCCAACGAAAACCAAGTAACAGAATATTGAAGGATACAATCTATTACAATTACCCGTTCAGTTTGATCAGTCGCTTCACATATCACGTCAGCCACGGGAGCGCATCACGTTCTTTCAGATCAACAAATATCCGGGCGCGCTTCCAGTAATTTATAGCACATTTGTTTCACTAATGGGCATTGTATCACTCGTTCGAAATTGCTGAGCGATACAAAATACTATTGCCGACAATTTATTGACTTTTTTGATAGTTATTTTATTCAAACAGAGCAATAAATAACATGTTACATTATATGTAGAAGCTGGCAATTATGCAAGTATGCGACTAAGCGACGTTAAAGTATTTTAAAAATTAGCACTAAAGGTGGTAATTTCTTTTTTTTCTTAATGATACAAGTAAACAAAAGGGGTGTCTTCTCTAACGGATTTTCGTTTGCACAATACTTACACGTTCCTTTCAGGGTCTTTGTATCGTCCTTCTTTAGTATGCATACGAATGTACATACATAAGGGTGTATCCGTTAATTTTGCAATTATTATATCTTTAACCGATTTTTACTAACTTTAACTGGGCTGTAAATTTAAACAACAATTTCAGGTGCATTTGAAGAATATTTTCGATAAATAAGCACATCGAGACATAAGCCTTAAATATTTTATTTAAGATAGACCTAAAAAAAGTTTAAAAAGTTAGCCTGCAAGCGTCAGCAATTTTTGCTGAAAGGTAAATTGTTCTCTCGGCGTAGTATACGCGCCATTCGATACTAAAAACGGAACGTAGGCAATCAAGAAATATCTCACTGAACGAAACATTTTGTCACTTCCACAATAGAGTGCGCCATGCGGGTTACATTGTTTTTTAGGTTGTTCAGCTTTGCGTATCAGATTTTTTGGAAATGGAATAGTGTGCGATTTTTACTAAAGCGCAGAAAAATGATTTTACTATAGTTTGCTATTAACAAAATTATATTATAACTGAAAATCATTATTTGAAATTGCTAATATAATTTTTGTTACGAAGCAGTACTTAATATATTCTTCGTCCAGCCGATGGTCATTCACAGCTGCTCGTAGGCCTCGGCCATTGATCACCATAAAGGTCGATCCCCTGCCGCTCAGGTTAGGCGCACTCCCGCACTTGTATCTACCTGCTGCTTCTACCTACGCGTCGATCGGTACGTGGCGGCTATTCGAGGATCTGGAGCCCTATCGGTCATTCGTTTTGTGAGCACGTCTGGTCCATAGCCATTAAGTTTTGCAACTCTTCGGACACTAACGGTTTCTTTTTTGCTAGTGCTGATCACACCATTTTTAATTCATTGATCATTGCTCTCCTTGTTAATTTTTAGTCGTTCACTGTATGTGCATGACATACCGTGAGTGACTTTCGGCAGAGAAGAAAAAGAAAAACTATAAACTAATATTTTTTGGCATAAATGGATATCATATAAGTTAATGAATTCCTAATGAAGCAACAAACAAATTATTTGAGGACTGATATGGATAAAAGAGCTTGAATAAAATAAGCCAAAGTGAAAAGGTTTCACTAGAGAAAAAACATTGTTAAAATCTACAAGGAAGTTTGTGATTTGAAAAATAAGTAAAAACCTTATCAAATGTACGTCAAACAAAACAAATTTTTATTGTTTAAATAAGTTAAAGAACCACCTGTATAGAAGATAAGAGAATGGCACCATATCTTGAATAAACGAGGCAACTTCTGATTCATAATTGTAACAGATAACAATCTTTCAGCGTTTGAAATGGAAAGAATAGCTCGAGCTTAGAAATGGAAAATAGTGGTAGTTGTACCTGCTCAAATGGCAAAGTTGGACCATTATCTCGACGCAACAAAGGGAATGACAGTATTATTCCATTACCCACAGACAATACCGCTGCTAACTTTTATTAAGGCTGTTGCACAATCTCTGCGATTCCAAAATGTTTAAAAGTTAGTTATCTGACTCCAGTACGTACGTCGTATTGTTAGGGACTGTATACATTTACGATGTACTTCTTAATAACATTTAATTTATAGTGACTTACAGACATTCTTTTATCAATGACATATAGTAAAATACTATTGGATCATAATTCTGTTCAATTCTGAGAATTACTATTATATTATAGATATATATTCTAAACCCATAAGGAGTACAATTAAAATAATTGTAGAGATCAACACATCGACAGAAGTTGTTCCGTAAATGGGCCAGCTTTACATTCTACCTTGAAAATTCCTTCTTAGCTGTCTTCTACCGGTAAATAACAACGACCACACAGAATATCTCACGTATTTTGTAAGATTCTTGTGCTTCGTACGGATACAAAACGCCGAATTGTAAATAAATTCAGCGTTTAGCCTGGTGAGGTGACCGTTACTCTTTTAAAGATCGTCAACGCAACTGCTACTTACTCTTCTTGATGTTGCAATATTTATAATTAACGATGGGCAATTAGTATCAAGTGAATCGATTCCAAGTGCAAACAAGGAATTCCCTCTTTCAAAAATGATTTAATTACATCTATGCAACAATTCACTAGATGAACGTCTACGTCCAACAACAATAGCGGCTGATAAAAATAAATCTAAGATTTGTTTTAACTCATTGCTTTTTTGAACCACGTTAATCATTGTGGTAGCTTAGCATTTTTCATTTGCGAGTAAATGGACTCTTCTAAACGACTATAATCGCAAGAATCATTTCTGTTATCATGAAAGAAGACAAATCCTTAAAGCTTATGAAATTATATCGTATCATTTATTATCAGGTGGATGTGTTTGTCTTCTTGTTTTTTCATGATAAATGATTAAAAACCTTAAGGGCAAAAACGTTAGCAAACCAACAAAAGCCTTCATTTCTTTGTTGGCAAGTAATAAAATAGATAAATTAAATCAGGGCTTGAAAACAGTTGACCTTGTTCATCTAGAAAGTAGGGTACTTGATGAGGAAAACGGTAAAATACAATGTAATAGTATTTTAAAAAAGAGACCATGAAAAAACATTGACTTCTTACAAGTCTTTCTATTATGTTAAAAGCAAAAAAAATCCATTCTTTCTTATAACGTAGACAAAAGAATAGCTGAATAGAATTCTTTTGGATGTCAAACCAGAACAATAGTAAACTATGTGAGCACTTTATTTTATTTTTTATAAAACATCGTTTGAAAATGTACTGCGAATGGAAAGACTTCTAAATGCTTTTACTTAGGCTTACATAAATTCACGTAGAGTTGTCATTAAACCTTAAAAATAAGTTAACATAATTGTTAACGAAATTTATAAGCTAGATTGATAAAATAAAATGTATAAATAACGTGATGTAGACATTACGATGGGGGTTTTGTGATTGATTTTTTATATTATATGAAAGAAAACGAGCAACTGATAACTAAGGTTAAGTGATCCTTGCCGTTTTTGAACAATCGCAACACCAGAAGACCTGCAGATGCCGGTGTAATACCAACCAAAACAACAAAAAACAGCCAATTACCAACTCCCGGAAATAGATGCGGTGTAGAATTGATCGGTGACCAAGACCTTAATTTAGTCAGTCTTGAGCACAGATGCAAAGCGGCTAACCTCTCGGTGTTTTACAGAATGTATTTGGGGAAGTGAGGGCAGGAGTTACACGAGCTAATTCCCCTATGTCTATTTTATCATCGGGCGTTTTAACACACGGCTGGTATCCATTCTTTAATAAAAGATATAACGCGCGTTCAAACAACGCGATTAGAATCTTCGTTTATCGTGCGTACGGCAAAGGAAACGAGTTTCCAGCGTCAGTGTTTCCGTCCAACTATGACGTGGGTACCTTCTAGAGAAGAGTGAATAGGTTTTTACTAAATTAGTACGTTCCATCATTCGACGGCATCATTACTTAACATCAGGTGGGATCGTAGTCAAGCGCTAGTTTATTCTATATGAAAAAAATCTAAGGAATAAGGAAGTTACGCAAAAATCGTAAGGTATTGGAATTCCAACCATCAATGTGATGTGGATGGGATTTGGAACTCTGTCGTGTTGTGCGAGAACGGAACTCAGCGGCATAAATTACTCCAGATAATTCTTCGGAACACTCACCATGGTAAAGTACCATAGATAGATTTTAGTAGAAAGCAAATATTTATGAGATGTTTTTTGAAGTTTATATACCTTAGGTTTCGGGCTTAATCGATTTTCAGATTATGGGACAAGTATGTACAACTTAAACAACAATTGTCCAGCCTAAGCTGAGCCCTGTTTAATGTGATTGATGATATAGATTTGAGATCAACTTACATTGAATTATAATTATTTCTCCATACAAACTTAAGGTCACTACCACACTACGTTTTATCTGATTCATAAGCCACATAACATGGGTGGGAGATTAAGTATTATGCCAATGTTAAGAAATCAACGATGCGAAGTATATGCTTTCACTATTAATTCACAGTAATATAAAAATATGTAGACATGTAGGGAAAGACAATCAATTCGTAACATAAGGTTTTGGAAAAAAAGCCAAGCCTTTTTGGTAGTTTTTCTTATTATCACGTGTGGGTGATTTTAGCCAGTGTTCACTTTTTTTTTAATTCTTTATCTTTTGATTCTCGTTACAAAAAACAAAAGAGTAAATGGTACAGATTCACAAGGTTTCGTTCCGGTGCTTCTAGGCTCTAAAGAGAAACAAAAGATCACTCTGTCATCGTGTTTCATGTAGTATAAAATTATTACTTTAACAAATCGTGAACAGCCAATATGAGAGATAGTTTCAGAAACTATCTTTAATATGGAACGCGATCTACACAGATTACATTTTCTAAGCGACGTTATATCTCAAGTTCAAAGTATTATTAAAATATTTTATCCGCTTGGTTTTGTCAAAGCTTTTTGTCATATTTTTTGTACTACTAGCTGTGCCCCGCGGTTTCTCCCACCCTGTAATTTGACCTAAAAGAAAATATAAAAAAAATATATGCTCTCACGCCCGTAACCCAGAGGGGTAGGCAGAGATCATGGATTTCCATTTGGCGCGAACCTGGCACACCTCTCTTGCTTCTTCTACATTCATACATCTACGCATACATGCTCGTCGGTTATGGGTGCTCCTTATATCGCCGTTTTTTAGTACGTCACTAATTTCATCGATATAAGTTCTCCTAGTGCGACCAACACTGCCACTCACTTTTGCAACATAAATTTGTTTCGTTATTCTCTCTTCATTCATCCTTTCTACATGCCCGAACCACCGAAGCATACCTTTCTCAATTCTAGTTACAACATCCACCTTAAGCCACACTTTTCCCTTATGATGCTATTTTTAATCCTGTCATTCAGTGTCACGCCTAACATACTTCTTAAGGATCGCATCTCAAATTATATTACCTATTTAAATTATACCCGCTTTTTTACTAGTTTAGGTGTATGCATTTATATTGTTCATATAATGTTTAGGTGTAAACAGAGTCTAAAAACATCTACTACGTTAAGTTTCTTAAATGACTACTACGTATACATTTATTGGCTACATGAACTAGCCTTATTTTTTAAGTACTACTAT
>JWHW01026358.1:193028-203078 GCA_000931545.1 Papilio glaucus
GGATAAGAACCTGTCCAGATGAAGCGTTTCAGACAGGTTTTTTCAACTTATAGGTATTGCGTCCAAATGCCACATTGTAAGCGGGTTCGTTAAAAAGTTCCGTGTCGAAGCTATGACGCTCGCGTCCAACTTTGAAATACGTCCACTCGCCGCATACACAGCAATGGCGCCTGAGTATGACGAGCCACCACAGAACCACAGAACGAGCGAGTCGAGAGTCCCGCTGGATGCAATCGCGCGTATTCTCACCTGTGCATATTACGAGCGCAGCATCGGATCGAGATGTATGTAGTCTCTAGTATCTCGGAAACGCGCGTACAAGGCCAAAGACTACAAATGCGCTGCCAGCCTTCAAGGAAGTAGTAGTACGCTCTTTCGTGAAGAACTTAGGGTTCTCGTATTGATTCGTAAATTCCGCTAAAGACGGATCACAGTAGATTGACATAAGGCAGTTGTACGAGGCAGCAAGTTATGTGAACTCCACGCGGTAGTGGATTGGCGATCATAAAGGTTTATGTACTAAAATAAGGCTGATTCAAAACCATATTATATTATTGTATATATGTGAAAGGCTGAATGTTTTACCAAAGCAGTTTTTTTGGTTTTCCTCTATTTGAAATCTTGCTGTAATGATAATTAGAAAAAAAAGATAACGCAATACATTAAAAAATAACACAGACGGTAAGGACTGCCGACAGAAGTGAAAACTGAAAACAGGTGGGAGGGTGCGACAATAGTTCAAAATTAATAAATAATCAAGACAAATAAGCCGTTCAGCGAAACTGTTCCAAATTGTTAAGATTTTCCCCTATCAAATATCATCTAAAGCGGCTAACGAAGTTTTCAGTTCAAAAACATTTGGAATTGTGAATAGCCTTTATGAATAGTAGACGTCAATAAAAATTACCCTTACTACGTTTGAAATCAATTAATGTTCATTCTCGGTTCATTTTCTCATCTTATTTTTTATTGCAACAAAAAGTTGTCATTGATTGAATATTTTGTGCTACATGTAAATCTTTATTTAGCTACATTTATTTAGAAATCCGTGTTTTTGTTTGTTTTATTTTTAATTTAATTATCTCGAGATCGTTAATTAAATTATCTCGAAGTTAATAATTTTAAAAAATCACATTTTTGGGTGTGTATTAATATTCATTCATATTTAGTGCCTTTTTTTTCTTTTCTTAAATTCCTTTTTTTTTAAATATTCCTATCATAAAAACTCTATGTTCAAATACTTAATTTATTAAATAGAGTTTAATTTTTTTGGGTTGCTACCTGGATTAACTAAAGTAGGGGAGAGATAAGAAATGTTTTTAAAATTAGAAGATTTGTAATAATAAATGTTAAGTGATAAAAAGATATTTCTTTTCTAAATTATATTGAAGCTTATGAAATAAATTATATTGTAGCTTTTGAAATAAAATATATTGTAGCTTATGAAATAAATTATATTGTAGCTTATGAAATAAATTATATTGTAGCTTATGAAATCAATTATATTGTAGCTTTTGAAATAAATTATATTGTAGCTTATGAAATCAATTATATTGTAGCTTATGAAATCAATTATATTGTAGCTTATGAAATAAATTATATTGTAGCTTATGAAATCAATTATATTGTAGCTTATGAAATAAATTACGTTTTCCCCTCAGGACATTAATTGTAATAAAACAAAATAAACAAATGGTCGACATTTATATTTCCACTTTGCACTTTGTGGTGTGTTGATGTTAAATTGAAGATATTACTTCTTTTTTGGTAGAAATAACGCCATCGCTGTGACACCTGCAATCACAAAGTTTGATAGTCTCACTTCAAGTGATTAATATTGTAGAAAGATTAACGGCAGTCAAAATAGATCATAGATTAATAATTATAGATTAAAAAAGAAATTTTAATCTTTAAAAATGTAAAATTAATCATCATCATCAGCAGACTATATCAGCGACTGCTGCACATAGGACATAATCCTCACAAATGAACGTCAATAGAACAGTACTCGTCTATTACCAAAGACAATAGATATTATATAGTATTTATATTGATAATTTACTTATATATATTATATAGATGGAAGAGGGCGATGGTCCTAAAGGATAGTACAAGATTATTATAACACAGAAGAGAATACCGGTCAGCAATACGTAGTGTACAGTAACAGCGAGCCTGAAGAGAAGGAATAAACCCGACGAACAGTCCTCGCGTCATTTGACTGCCATCCGTAAAATATATAGCCAAAACCTATACAGTATAGACTACGGCTTATTTGATTAACTGTTAATATATACTTACATATCATTAATCCAGCAAGCGTATAAAATGATATACCACATCCCATGTTCAGCATGACAGGGAAGAGGACGTTACCCACCAATGTACCAATCCTCCCAAATGTCATCATCATGGATATAGCTAGAGTTCTGTAATTAAACAATGATAGTTTAAAAAAATCAAAATATCGAAATGATGGAAATAAGATATAGTTTTAGAATTTAAAATAGATGGCGTTATAATTAATAATAAATCTTAATATGAAATTTTAACGCAAATAAATAGCAAAACACTAAAACCCCCTCGGTGGCTACCTTCGGGCGCAAGAGGGATCTCCAACGGAATGCACCAGTGATTTTCGTATAGTGCTTGTGGATTATCACATCTCATTTATTTGGGATATCTCGTCTAAAAACAGACTTCTTATAATTTGGTTTTAAACATAAGATTCTTGGTATTTGGTTGATCTTATTACAACTTATCTAGTAACTAGCGGCCAGCCCCGGCTTTGCACGAGTTAACAAAAAAAATTCAATAATTAAAAATTAAAAAAAAATCTATCGCCATGTTCATCATTGATAATGTAGGATTCCAATGGTGAAAGAATTTTTCAAATAGGTTCAGTAGTTTCAGAGCCTATTCATTGCAAACAAACAATCAAATCTTTCCTCTTTGTAATATTAGTTTAGATATAATTTATTTATTATCAACTCAATATTTTAATATAAAAGAAATAATTTCACAAAAGCATGGTGTAACTGTTCATTACGTAAGGTGCAAAGTGTTATAATGTTTATTAAAAGTTAATTATAATGAACTATTAATCAATCTAATGAAATCACGGACACTTTAATGGATTACAAACATAAATCACTACGATTAGTAATTTCTTGTTGAATATAATAATAATAGTACACTTTTACAAATAATGACCTTGAAAATATATTTTTTTACCTAGTGTAGTTTTTACCTACATGGAAAGACCACAAATATTATTTCAACTGCCACTAGAGGGCCTGCAATTAACAATGTCTGGTGATTTTTATATTAGAACTCAAAGTCCAGACCACGAAATGTTACGAATATGGTCTTTCTGGGATTCGAACCCTGGATTATTCGATTGTAAGTAGCAAAGGCACTTTGTTATTTTCATAATTCATCCATTAATCAATATAGGTACTTACATTTTTTTATGATCGGCAAAATCAATATCTGAATGTTTTCTTAATTGTTTAATTTACAATCGGTTAAAAACATAGAGTTATTTCTTACCTGGTAGTTGTAGGAAAGAGTTCAACAGTAAATGCTTGATTCAAACTCATCATAGCTTGAGTGATTGCTACATCAGAAGAAAATAATGCGACCATCGTTCCTTTGGAGCTGCTCCATCTAAGACCTAAGGTACATCCAACTGATATCAATCCAGCAACTAGGAATAGATTCTTCTTACCCACTTTGTTAACTAGAACCCCACTCAATACTAATGGTATTAAGGAAACGCAGCCCAAAATAACACTGTTTATATATGTCTCTTTACCACTTATTGTCTGCAAAAAAAAGAGTATTATTACAGCTTTATCGCTAACATAATATTGCAATTTTCTTTAGTTCTTGGAGTGGAAATTTTAATACTGTATATGCACCTTTACATTATGTAGGCTGTGTTTATCTTTAATTTAAATCACATGTTACATAGTTATATAAAATGTATGCTTCTAAACGAACTAGTATGATTTTGTTGGTAAACCATATTAAATAAATAAATCTATTATCCAATCACAAACATACAATAATGTAAATAAAACTTTCATGAAATTAATTAAATAAAATCAAACTAGACAAGGTGAAGCGACAACAACGTCGAGAGAGTTTGATTTTTAAACTAATTTAGCATTTGAAACTTGGAACTAATTACGAAGCCGAAATCAAAACGGTAGCACTAATGATCGCATTGATGGAGTTATTACCAATTTACTAAGAACTCTTATTTGGACTTAAAAGACAACGCACTGCTAAGTCATCAAGTCAACTATATTACTCATTCTTAAATGTAAGAGAAAGCCTTGTGTTGTGTATACCACACATCCCCAAAATCGACGGGGGTCTACCCGGCAGGTACACAAAATAAATTCATCTTCGTTACTGCATTTATGAGCAGATTTACTTTTGTTAAGATATTCTATTAAAGTAAAAGTTCAATAATAATATTTACTAGTGGTCGTAAAGTTTTTATGACATCCCCGGTCGTAGGGTCGGCACCTAGAGACCCTCGAGATAGTTTAGTGAAATGACAAACATCATTGTATGTGTGAATTTACTAAACTATGTTGAACTCCACTAAGCCGTACCGAATTGCTCTATAAAACGAGAACCACACAATACAAACGTATATATAAAACTTATCTATATCTATTTATAATTATATAAAACAAAAGTTCTCAAGAACTGTTGTTCGGATTTTTAAAATCTTTGATTTGTTAGATTTGTCTCCGATCCGAACAGCAGAATAACTAAAAAAAAAATTATGAAAAAGCGTTTTATCATACATTTTTCGGAAGCGACGTTTTCTCTGATGAAATGACAGAAACTACAAAGAGTAATATTTTAATTTAGTTTTAATTATACACCGAGACTTATGCAATAAAACGAACAATGTCGTTTATCTCAAGGTGCTTTAATAAAGGGCAAATGTGAAGTCCAGCCATCAATGAATTAATCGAAGTTTACCGGGTCATCTAGTAAGTTTTATTGTGTGTTACTAGTAATTCCAAGTTATATAATTTTTAATATTAAGTTATACACGGAATCAAATCACAATAATACCTAACGAAACTAAGAAATGGACGCGTGCGAAGCCACGGGCGACTAGTGTTTTATAAATGTATTTAAATATTTTATATATTACCGGAATGCACGTAGATAAATTCGTTAAATTAACACTTTTTAACTTAATATCATCGGTGTACGAATCCAACATCATACATAAATCTTGACGAGTTTGGCTGCTACTAAAACTTTCGACGATTGCTGACAGCTGCGGATACCACAGCCTTATTACGTTGAACCTGAAATATATATTAAATAATGTTTAATTTCCTTTTAAATTAAATAAATTATTTCAATTCCTTAACTTTTAATGTATGGAAATGAGAGCTGTGTTTGATAGGAAAAGCATTACTAGAGTCAATGCTGTTGAGGTGCGATCCTCAAGAATTATTTTAGGGGAAATTATATAAGGGAATACTGTGGCTTAAAAGTGGACTTTGTGATTAGAATTGAGAAAGGTATCCTCCGGTGGTTCGGGCATGTTGAAAAAATTAATGAAGGGAGAATAACGAAACAAATTTATGTTGATACACCGAGTGGCAGAGTTGTCAGGGGACGTCCAAGGGCGATGTAAGGAGTACCCGTAACCGCCGAGCTTGTTTGCGTAGATGTATGGATAGAAGAAGCGAGAGAGGTATATATGTGTGTATATATATATACACACATGTTATAGTAAATTATTGACTTACAATAACATTGTCAAAAAGTTCATAGCGCATATGAGAATTAAATAATAAAGCAAAGGTGTCCGGAACATCGGCTTAAGATTGTAGAGTCCCATGACGAGAGTCTTCTTGAAACTTCTTATTGTTTCACTTCGTAGTGACTGGCTTCTTTCGCGCTTCACCTCTTTCCTTGTCCATAACTCGGAATGCTAAAAAAATATTTTATTTATATACGTAGTTAGATAATTTTAAAATATTGATTGGCAATATCTTTATCTTACCGAAAATGGCACGTCTGAGTTTTTCATATTCGTTCTATGAATTTTCATCAGTACATCTCCGGCGGCGTCAAATTTACCCTGGCTGATGTAATACTTAGGGCTCTCGGGTAAAAACGTGTAAAAGAGACAAGATAGCAGAGCCCACATAGACATCACATAAATATAGAAGTTCCAAGAATTGAGAACTGAAATCAAAAAAACTAAATGTTAAGGAAAGACACGTTAAAAAATCACACGCGGCAGAAGGCCAAGATAACGTCCAAACGGACCTGAAAGTATTGGCATCAAGATCTGGACCAAATCTTGATGCCAATACTTTCAGGTCCGTTTGTATCTGGACCAAGAAGCTCAAAGTAAACGTGGAAAAATTTACTGTAGCAGTCCCACCCGCGCTAGAAAATGAATGAACGTTCGATTCAATATTTTTTATATCATACTCACCAAAATGTCCGTCAAAAAATGTCACTTTCCAATTTAATGAAAGAATAACCCATGCTATAATAGCAATGATTACTTGACCAAGTGCAGCGAAGGAGGATTGAAACATTACTACGCGGTCCCTGATACCATTGTGACAGAATTCTGAAGTCAATATCATCAGTGGGTTGAAAGAAATTCCGAATCTACAAATAAACGTAATATATCCTAAGTTATTGTTGAACAAGTAATTTAAATCAAAAGAAAAATAATTTATAATCTTTCGTGTTGATTCAATTCAATTAAAATCACTCACAGGACTCCTTCTAGAAACTTCGCAGTTGCGAACAGGAGGTATGTCTGACTGGACCCCGCCATCAGTGTACATAAAAATAGTCCGCCGAAACCATATACTAGGAATAACTTCCTACCGAATGTATCTGTAAGAAAACCGGCAACAATCGAAGATATCATCATACCTGTAAAATAAAAGTAAGAAAATTATTTTATTACCAATTATTATTACTGCTTCACTACCGAAGAATTCATTCTGCTATTCATTTTCTCCTCATTCTCTTTTCTTTATGTGCTCATTTTATCTTTCTCCGGCAAATATTAATCTGCATCAGGGCTCCACTAGCTATTGCTAATTATAATGGATAGGTTAAGTTACTCGACATCAGGTTCGTCGCTTGCTCGTTTGTCGTCGTTTACCATAAAAAATACATTGACAGTTTCAACAATAATAACTAAAGAGAGTATACAAACACTTCTAGCTGTAAAAATTAATTTGTTTCTATAACATACAAAGAAGTGTAGACTAGACATCATACTGCAAAATTGAGGTCACTGAATCGATATTATAAGCCTACGCGGCACAAATATATGTCATCAATAAATTTAAAAAGAACGTGGTCAAGAAAACTATGTTCTAAACATATTTATAGCAGTATTTTTAGTAACAAAAGATAAGCTGTTTTATATAGATCCTAATTATTCTATCTTCATTCGGCCTGCAGTGAGTCGAATGGATTCTTGCTTTATACATTAGATCAACTATTCTCCTGGCCCAAGTACGTCCGAAAAAAAATTGACGTAGTGGGATACTGAGAGACTCGGGTTTGATACCCCGAAGACATACAATAAATGAGCGGCGAAAAGCGTATATTAATTGTAAATAATTAGAAGAGGAATCCCATTGTACCTCAAATTAGTCTTTGAAATATTTTTGACGATTACCTATAAACGGAATTGCATTTAAAAATCCTTTCTGCAGTAAATCCATGTCCAGATCGCATTCAGCAACGGGCAGGATGTAAGGCGTGGTGCTGCTCACGCCCTGCCCGGCAACGAAGCCGATGAGGGAAGCCAACAACAGCATCACATGGAACATTCCGAAGCCGCATTCCTTCAACGCTGTATCCAATTCTTCCGTCGGCGTCTTTAGTTCTGTTTCACTAGTATTTTTATCTGATAAATTAGTGTATTCATTATGTAATATGTTCCGTACTGTTAGATGATAGGAGTTAGTAATACAATATAATAAAGTAAAATAGTATAATGTAGTTTTATCAGTACTGCGTTACTAAATGTTAGTACATCTTTTGAATTCATCGTTCAGAAGGATTGTGGTAAAGCACCAGTTTTCTCCATTAATAATGTTATACCTTGGGTACAGAAGTAAAGTATACTAGTTGAGTATTATAGGTAGTTTTAAACACATTATAATACATAATGATTATAGTATACACTATATTATCTACCTTTTAACTATACCGCACCATAATTAGACGTTGAACTGTGGACTTAGTTAACTTACAAATGTATTCATAACCAGATATAGAATTAATAATTATTATAGTGAAATAATTATATTTATTTCCGAGTAAAATAAAGATTTATAGAGACTTGGAATAAATAAGTTAATGTCCAGGATTTTCAAACTTCCTAATACGGTATAAAATAGGGGTGTATAAAATATAGCAGAGATTGAGGATATACCCAGTCTCCCAAAATAATTATTGGAAGGTTGAAAGCTTATTACAATAAATAAATATATGCGCTCATGCCAGTCACCCAGAAGGGTAGACAGAAATTATGGATTTCCATTTTGGACGACCGTGGCACCTCTTTTTATCCATACAAGTACGCTTACACGCTCGTCGTTTACGGGTACTCCTTATATCGCACTTCTTTGGTATGTCACTAATCTGATCGATATAAGTTCTACTGGTAAAAACCCGGTCGCTATTCACTTTTACAACATTTTGTTTCATTCATCCTTTTAACATGCCCGAACCACCGAAGCATACCTTTCGCAATTCTAGTCAAAACATAAACCTTTTGTATATTCTGTTTGGTTAGGATTGTGTTGAAAATGTATTTACACTGTGCCCTAAAGATATGAGTTTTTATACATATTTGTAATCTATTACGTCATCGAAATCAAACTGTTAAAGGAGTTACTTTTGTGTGATGAAATCTGCAAAATAGTCAACACGGCGCGAATAAAATCTTAGAGCAAACAATCTAATATTAACATAATAAACAATGTATGTTAATAATTATGTAAAACTAACTAAATTCGGCTGATAAATCTATTTTTATAACAAAATAAACTGATAACAGAGAACTAACGACGTAGAGACAAATAAAATAATGTTGAAGGATAAAACGATTATAAAATAGAACAAAAAGAATGTAGTAAATTTTACGCCTGACATCACGAAGGAAGAGAAACTGTCACACATCCATCATCCACCACTAAAATAGTCAGCCTACATTTTAACAATTACTTATGGTTCTGTTCAAGTGTTTTTTACTCTTGTGATCGTATTGTAAATCGATATTTTAAATAAACGATGAGAATCAATTCGTTGTAGACGAAGTAACAAATTCCGTTACAACGTATCGAGAAGGTTATTTTCATCTTTTCTCAAGACCAAAGCACCTAGGTTCTCTGTGATTTTTTTTATCAAAATTGAAGGTTTACCTTTAAACCTCATGGAAAACCTAACTTCCACTACTGAAGTGTTTGTTTACAATTTAAAAATTTCGGATACCAGTGTCTTTTTGTGCAAAAGTTTTTTCAAGTACAAAATAATTATAAGAATGGACGTAAAATTTGCAATTTAGTTCAATGAAAAACATAATAGCTACTTATATTTTTGGAGGTTAGTCAAATATAATGTTACCAAACTTGTTTAAAGTTAAATTTATGTCATAATCTGCAGAATCTATTCAGTAAGAGTATGATGTGAGTATCTGTTGAATTATAGGATTAAAAATAGCGTTATAAGGGTAGGTGTAAGTTAAAAGTGGCTGTAGTGACTAGCATTGAGAAAGGTATGCTTCGGGCATGTTGAAAGGATGAATGAAGGGAGAGTAACGAAACAAATTTATGTTGCAAATGTGTGTGGCAACATTCGCTGGGGACGACCAAAGAGAACTTATATCTATCAGATTAGTACCATACTAAAGAAGGGCGATAATATTAGGTCCTTACATATGAAATTGGCGTTTTTCGTACTGGCCACTTTGATCACGAATTTCTCCTCTTTGGTAAGGAATTCCAAATTCAA